>ONZH01001047.1:0-26651 GCA_900303285.1 Rhinella marina
TATTTGGTCCCCAGCCGCCACTATTTTTCCCGATGTGCCGTCCCAGCCCTACACCAGCACTTGTCAGAGAACATCATCCGTGCCCTGACCAACGCTGTTTCTGAGAAGGTCCACCTAACCACGGACACGAGGACAAGTGCTGCCGGGCAGGGACACTGTATCTCACTGACGGCACATTGGGTTAACTTGGTGGAGGCTGGGACCGAGACTGACCCTGGGCCGCTCATGTACTGCCCACACCGAGGATTTCGGGGCCTACCTCGGTCATGGTCTCTAAGACGTACTATGCCTCCTCCTCTGACCCCTCCTCCTCCTCCACCTCCTCCTCCGAATTACCATCCGTGGGCACGGCGCCTTCAGTCGGTAGCTCTAGGCGCAGCAGCAGTGTCGTGGGTAAGCGCCAGCAGGAGGTGCTCAAACTGCTGAGCTTAGGTGACAAAAGGCACACCGCCCAAGAGCTGTTACAGGGCATCACGGCGCAGACCGATGTGTGGCTGGTTGTGTGTGACATCGGGCGTAACCTGGTGGCGGCTCTGCAACTCGGCAGACTGACACATGTGCCATGCCTGGCCCACGTGTTCAATCTAATAGTTCAGCGGTTCCTCAAGACATACCCCAATCTGTCTGATTTGCTCACCAAGGTGCGCCGCATCTATGCGCATTTCCGCAAGTCGACCACAGATGCTGCCACTCTCAGGGCAGCGCAGCACCGCCTACAACTGCCCGCTCACCGACTGTTGTGCGACGTGCCCACGAGATGGAATTCAACATTAAACATGTTATCCAGAGTTTACCAGCAGCGCAGAGCGATTGTAGACTGCCAGATGTCAACTTCCACCAGAACTAGTAGTCAGGTCAGTCAGATTCCTCAAGTCTCCAATGAGGAGTGGACGTGGATGTCTGATATCTGCCAGGTGTTGAGCAACTTTGAGGAGTCATCACAGATGGTCAGCGGCGATGCCGCCATTATCATCCTCACCATCCCGCTGCTTTGCCTGTTGAAAAACTCACTGCTCAGCATGAAGTCGGATGCTTTGCGCTTGTCACAAGAGCCGGTGGAGGAAGATACGTCGCTTGATAGCCAGAAGACCCTCCGGTCTGTTTCTCAGCGCGTATCGGAGGAGAGGGATGAGGATGAGGAGGAAGAGGAGGAGAATGTCGGCGAGACAGTAGAGGGTACCAGTGCTTAGTCCTTAACTCTTGAGCGTGTATGGGCTGAAGAGGAGGACTTGGAGGAGGAGGAGGAGGAAATGGAGAGTCAGGCCAGTGAGGAGAGGGAATTCTTGCGTGTTGGGACTCTGGCGCACATGGCAGACTTCATGTTAGGCTGCCTATCCTGTGACCCTCGCGTTAGAAGCATTTTTTCAAACACCGATTACTGGGTGTTCACTCTCCTGGACCCACGGTACAAGCAGAACCTTTCCACTCTCATCCCTGCAGAGGAAAGGTGTATGAGAGTGAATAGATATCAACAGGCCCTGGTGCACAAGCTGAAACAATCCTTCCCATCTGACACCGCTAGCGGCAGAGGGCATGGTTCTGTGGGCCAAGTAGCGGGGGAGAGGAGCCGAGCAGGCAGCTTGTCCAGCACTGGCAGGGGAACGCTCTCCAAGGCCTTTGCCAGTTTTATGTCACCCCAGCAAGACACTGTCACCTGTCCCCAGTCTAGGCAGAGTAGGGGGGAGCTGTACAGAAAGATGGTGAGGGAGTACCTAGCTGACCATACCAACGTCCTGCGTGATCACTCTGCTCCATACAACTACTGGGTTTCAAAGCTGGACACGTGGCCTGAACTGGCGCTGTACGCCTTGGAGGTGCTGGCCTGCCCTGCCGCTAGCGTGCTATCATAGCGGGTATTCAGTGCAGCTGGTGGCGTCATTACCGATAAGCGTACACGCCTGTCAACTGACAGCGCTGACAGGCTGACGCTTATTAAAATGAACAAAGCCTGGATTTCACCGGAATTCAAATCTCCTCCGGGGGAAAGCAGCTAAAGATTAACATTACTTATGTATCCGATTCCTCTTCTCTACTCCTCCTACTCCTCCTCCTCCTCCATATCGTATTTGCCTAACACTGACCAAAAAAACACTATTTTTCAGAGGTCGAACTGGCACTCTTTTACCACAATTTTTCAGGAGGGCCCCTCTCTTCAAACAATTTTTCCGGAGGTCTGTGATGAATATGATGTGGGGGTGCATACTTCTTGTAGTTATTATATTATATATATTGTGTCTCTGTTATATAAGGTGTGGTTTCTGCTGGATAGAAGGGTCATTAACCAAATGGGTGACCTCTTTGAAGACTATGGCCTACCCCAGCATGGTGGAGCCTGTCAGCTACATACAAGATGAACAACTGGACATTTCTCCTCATCCTCCCGTCGTATCTCACACCTCTGGCTGCCTGGTACTAGCTTCAAAGAAACATCTGCTCCCCCTGCTAGACCAGATACTGGGGGAATGGGACCCGTTTTGGAGGGAGATTTAAAAACTGTAAAACAAAGAGATTTAATATTCAGTGCCCTCCACTCCCCTCATTAATTGCCCCCCCAATGGAAGAACTGGGATTTGGTTAGTCAATGACTGGGCCGACCGGAAATTGAAAACCAATCCTAGTTCTATAAAATTATTGGATGGAAAGATTTTGGTTGTTACATCGTGTGGGAGTCACAGCCGAGCTGACGATTAACCATTTCCTCCCCTTCTCCCGGGGCAGTAAGTTTCTATTACTGTTTTTCTCCCATTTATTTTACTCTTGCTGTTTGTTACGTTATTTGTATTTTGTCTCATTTTACATCTATTTTTGTAAGCTCTGCACTACTTTTGTGTATAAAGTATTCCCTTTATAAGTCCTCCTTGTTGCTCTAAAGAATCCATAGCCTGAATGTGTGACTGTGTGATTGCCTGTGCGCGGAACGAATATGTGAATTGTGCAACGTTTCCGGCTTACGTCAAAGTCGGTGGTGGCAGCGGGTGTTTGGGGTGTTGGGTCTGTGTGTGTTTGGGGCGATCTACACTCACTTTGTGACCTGAGTGTGTGGTGTGCACAGAGGGAGAGCTTGAAGGTAGTCTGGCCCCTGGCAGATCCATCACTGGTCGCGAGACGCGGCGGTGCGTACGTGACAAGGTCCACCTACAGGCCTCTCTCCAAACAATTTTTCCGGAGGTCCACCTACAGGCCCTCTCTCCAAACAATTTTTCCGGAGGTCCACCTACAGGCCCTCTCTCCAAACAATTTTTCCGGAGGTCCACCTACAGGCCCTCTCTCCAAACAATTTTTCTACAGGCCCTCTCCAGTTCCAGTTTCCAGTTTTATTTGCGCAAACTGCGTAAATTTTATTTTTGGGATAGGTGTGAAAAATAATATTACCTGCGTATCTATATTGCCCAACATTGGGTACAGTAGCAACAAGAAGACCAAACACATGCTGCCCACAGGGTTCCGCAAATTCCTGGTCCACAATGTCAAGGAGCTCGAGGTTCTGTTGATGAGCAACAAGTCCATCTGTGCAGAAATCGCCCACAACGTCTCCTCAAAGAACCGAAAGACCATTGTGGAGAGAGCGGCACAGCTCGCCATCAAAGTGACGAACCCCAACGCCAGACTGCGCAGCGAAGAGAACGAATAAATATCTCTGTGGTTATTTGTGCTAAATAAAAGTTAAATCTGTTCCTGTGCCTGATCCACCCAAGTTGAATCTGTCCCATCATGAGAAAGTCCCCCCAAGGAGTCCCCACTGTCACTTGCTTCACTTTCAACTACCTCACCCCCCGACACCTGTGTCTCGCCATTGTCCACCACCTCCTCAGACAACACTGGTAAATCCCAACTGTCAGCACACGGAGACTGCAAAAGGTCTTGCGAATTGGGGCAGAGAATGTTCTGGGGTAGCACATCAGAGAAGGGGTGACTATGGGGTTCCAGGGAGTACGTGACCACATGCAATCTCCATCTAAAAAGTCATACTGAGGCTCACCACCATGCTTTACACTGCAATCTTATTACTGAGGCTCACCACCATGCTTTACACTGCAATCTTATTGAAAGACAGACAATCAGGGGTTCACCGCCAGGTTGTCAGGCAGCATTTTTAAGAGGGTCACCATTACCGTGTCCCTGAAAATTGCCTTGGGGTCATCCCCAGACTATTGGCTAGATTTAGAAAAAATGTTGCAATTAGGGAGCCTCAGAGGCATCCCTACATGCTGCCCCTGCTGTTTCCTGTCCATTTCCGTGGTGTTTCCATCATTTTCTGAGATTTCCAGGTTTTTCACCCAGCCTTCCCTAGGCAGAGCCTTGGTCCCCTGCAAAAAATGCTCGAGTCTCCCATTGACTTCAATGGGGTTCGTTATTCGAAACGAGCACCCGAGCATCGGGAAAAGTTCGACTCGAATAACGAGCACCCGAGCATTTTAGTGCTCGCTCATCTCTACAGGTGGACATTTTAATTACTGGAGCACCATAGGGCTCACGACATGGGCATTATAACTACAGGGGCACTATACGGGGGCATCATGCAGTAACTACTTAGGGTCCTATGGAGGACATTAGAGCTACTAGGAGTAATATAACTGAGGGCACTACAGGCAGTCATTATTAATACTAGGGGCACTATACAGAGGCCTTATTACTAATGGACTACTAACCAGGGCACCTAACTAGAAATTCCTAATTTGCTTTTTAGGGAACATCCTTTTTGTGGCTCTTATTCCTCTATTCCAGACTATGACCCTGATCTTGACTGTTTTGAATGGATTCCATTTTGTCTCAATCAAATCATTGGTTTTGCCACTTGGTACCTTTTGTCCCTGGTTCTGACCCTCAGCCCATTCTCTGATTACATCTCCATCTCATCCTCTGGTTTGTTTCCAACTGTTCTGATCTGTCTCTTGATGATGACTCTTGCCTCCATTTCAGATTACAGTACGGTTCTGAATGCCAATCTAGGGACCACAACCTGAGAACTCTTGAGAATTAAGGGTTATCACAGGTAAATTCTATAAAACATATTGTAGTTCAGTTGAAGCTGTATGAATATGGCCAATTCATATGGCGTTATAGTTAGTATCTGTAGTCCAGTTAAGGCCTTTTATTTAAATTAAAAGATTTCCCAGATAAATTATGTACTTTGCTATTAGGAAGGTCATAAGGCTGATTAAACACGCTATAATTGCTTGTGATAAATAGCCTTGTTTTTGAGGTATACACACTTCCTATGAAATCTTTAACATCATGATAAAGTAGCAGGACTGGCAAAGATGATTGCTAGTGGCTGCTATTTATAACCAGAGGCTCAGGAAACTAATTAGATGCTTTTGCAGAGTTCCAGGCTGACTCAGCAAGACCTAATGAAGAAAATAAGTCAATGATTTTTCTAGACAGAAACCCATAATACACCAAAGTCATAACCAGCCATTAGAGTAGCAAGTTTACTCTCCACCATTAGTTGACAGAATTAAACAATGGACTGAGATTACTACAGTGAAGTTTGTGACATACTCTATAAAAATTTACAGTCTATCAAAAATTTGCAGTTTTCATTTTATTTTAGAAATTAGCCAAAGAAAAATTCAAAAATGGTAGAGAAAACTATATTAATTTGAATGCACGTAAATTAGACTTTAAGGGAAACCTGTCATTTTGAGCATCTTGTTTACTATGTGGACCCTTTGCTAAGTGAATTAATATATAGTTTGATTGACTTTGAGCCTTGTGGATGGTCTTCTGTAGTGACCGTCAGCTACAGATGTAGCAGCCATCAAATAACTGGAGATACACTTAGCCATTAACATAGAGTATCCACCAGTCAGAATAGGTGATGGTAACAGCTTATCTACTCCCCTCCCTGCACAATGACAATAAAGCCTGCATAGAACACTCTCTCACAGAAGACCATCTGCAGTCTATTATGCCCTTTGGTCCATGTGACTACTGTAAAGCATATCTCTAAATGTAGTTAACAACAATTCCGGTCACATGGCAGCCCTATACTCATGCTTAGAAAAGTGGATACAAAATAATCAATCAGAAAAAATGACCAGAAAAATAGATATCTTTCACTACCTGGTTTTAGTTAATAAAAAATACATATAGGTGATACATGAAAAGTCTATAGCAAAATATTGTAATGTCCACATACAAAGCATTTTTATGCCAGATTTTTATGGTCTAATGTGGCATTTTCTAATATTTACTTCAGGCTTTTCTATACACAAAAATGCTGCAAAATTAAAAAGCACCACTAAAAGCATTAAAATGCAAAGTACAAACTGTAAATTAGATTAATTAGACAGTATGAAGGTTCCTGTCTTCTGGAGGAAACTGGTATATCATGCATCTACCCAATATTTACACAATCTCTAACCATGGCTATTCAATAAGGTACATAGATAACACTATGCTCCTGATACATATTGATCTTGATATAGGTTTTCCCATCCTTCAGAAAGCCTCTGAAAAGCAGTGAGTGTATCTTTCTATTTAAGTATATTCACTGTTTTCAGTAAAATATTTCATCTCTCACACTAAAATGACAGCCAATGTAAGCTTCTCTTGTCACAAAAGGAACAAACAATGTGTGGACTTCCCACACATTACTAACATCAAGCTTATACAGAAAAAAGATAAAATACAATCCCTACATTATACATGCAGCCAAGTGTTACACGAGGAAAGTGGTGGCTATACTCTTGGTTATCACATGTAACACTCGTAGAGATTATATTTTATCTTTTTATTTGAAACCCCTGTGATTCCCACTGATGATAATGGCATGACTGATGGGGAAACGTGTCAGAGATAACGTTTTAGGGTATAAGTTAGAATTCAGCTTTATAATGTTGTCATAGGTTACATACCTATGTATATTTCTCAATTTCCCTGCTTTAATGACTTGTTAAAACATTTGTTAACAAAAAAATAATTAAAAAAAAAGTCTGGACAGCAGCTCCAGAAAGAATAAGTGTCTGAAAAGTGCATACCTCAGTTTTGGTGATCCAACATTTCAGCTACAGGTTTGAATGTAAGATTTGTTTATTCTGCTTGACCACAATAATTATTGGTGATTGTGTCTTATGATCAAATTTTATATTAAAAGTGAAGTTTTAATGGGACAAATATTTCAGTATTAGTTCAAATAGAGCAATAGGATTCAAATGTATAAAGGATTCTTCTAATAAAGACAAACTTACTGTGTCTCCCTCAGACATTGGGGTTAGAGATGAGCGAATTACTAAAAAATTCAATTTGGTGGCTTCGCCGAATTTTACATAAAATGTAAAGTTGCTTTGTGACTAATTACTTTGTCACAAAGCACATTTCTTTGTAAGTAGTGGGTGCAATGACAGGAAGTGGAGATTGCGCCACTCCCCATGATTGTACCCCTCAGATACCATGTTCCTACATGATTGCAGCATCTAATATAAATAAAAATGTAAAATTAAAAAAAAAAAAAAAAGATACTTATCTGATCCATTTGCTTGCAACCGAAGATCTGGCACGAACTCTTGCACACAGGATTTCGCCTGACATCTTCAAGAAACATGGCAGCAGCTGGCCTGTCGCGAGCAGATGGATAAGATAAGTATGTTTTTTTTTAGTTTTTTTTTTACACTATTTCAGATTAAATTGATTCTCTACCACGAAGCATGAGGAAATTCGGCTTCGCGGCTAATCAAATTTATCCTGAAATTCGGATTACAGTCCACTTCGTGGACTTCGATTCACTCAACTCTAATTGGGGTGTCTAAAAGCTTTAAACTATCAGCTATTTTCTGGTGGCACGCTAGCCTTGAAAATGTCATATATTTTTCTGTTTTTGCCTTTGCATTTGCGTCTATCACAGTGGAAGAAATTGAGAAACTCTATTTTATTAGGAAGTGACAAAGGGGCTTTTTGAATGCTAGGTGTCCAATTGCTGGTTTGGAATAAGTGCTGCTGAGTGTCCCAAAAGAATAGTGCAGTCATGTGCCTCCATGAACATTTCCTTCATTTTATGCAGCTGCTGAGTACAGTGCCCACAGCAGTCCTGTAGACGTGAATGAAGCAGGGGTCCTGTGTGCGCACTACTGCTCCATTGTTATGGGGCACTTGGTGATACTTGAGGGCAATTGTTCTCATTATTGCTGGGGGTCTCAGAGGTTGGACCCCAGCAATCAAACTTTCATCTCCTATCCTGTGAATAGGGAGTATGTGTTATTAGTGGCATAACCCCTTTGAATATTAACCACTGACATTACAAAGCTGTCAACTTCATTCATCCATATGCTCCAACTTCCCCACAAAAGTGGATCCAACCTGCCCAATCCTTCTGTTTTTGACATCTTCCATTGGTGGACACTAAAGAGGTCTCTATACATATTAGACAGTAACAGTGGCGTAGCGTGGCAGGGGTCCAAGAGAGCATTTGCCCTGGACAACAAACTGCCTGATGTGACTTTATATTAACTGCTCTAATGATGTGAATAGGGATGAGCGAACCGAACCGTAACGAAACCAGATTCGTTACGAACTTTCCCAAAAGTTCGGTTCGTCACCAAACCGAATTTTGAGAAAGTTCGTAACGAATCTGGTTAAAATAACGGCGACGCCAAATATACGCATATTTATTGAGAATGTACGCTAATGCGTACGCTAATGCGTTAGAATTCATAAAATGCGTACACATTAGCGAACATTCTCAAATATGCGTATATTTAGGGTATGGAATATGCCGTATTCCTTACCCTAAATCTACGCATATTTGAGTTTACATTCTCAAATATGCGTATATTTTGCGTCGCCGTTATTTTGAGCGAACCGAACCGTAACGAACCAGATTCTTAACGAATCTGTTAAAAAAAAAACGGCGACGCAAAACTGTACTTTTTTCACAGAATAGACCAGGATACAAGGGATTATTACTCCTTTAATCCCTTGTATCCTGGTTTTCTGTGAAAAAAAAAGATGTGTGACATCACCCACACAGACCAGGAAGTGCCTGATCGCGCCGACATTTTGTCAATGCGTCTTCAGACATCCAAGAGAAAGGAGCTCAATAGATAGAGAGGGAAAGAGATAGATAGATAGATAGATAGATAGATAGATAGATAGATAGTCAAACAATTAGATAGATACAGGGAGAGATAGAGAAGAAATAGAAAGGGTTAAGGTCCTTTTACACGGGCCGATTATCGGCCGAAAAATCGTTCCTAGGAACACTAGTGCCGATAATCGGCCCGTGTAAAAGTGGCCCTAATCAGCCGACGAACGAGCAAAACGCTCGTTCGTCGGCTGATTGGATCTTTTGGTTTCTACAAAAGATCCAATCTGTCGGGCGCACATCGGCCTGTGTAAATAGGCGATGTGCGCCTGACAGTATGGAGCTTCCCGGCCGCACGAGTGATACAGCGATCACTCGTGCTGCCCGGCGCTCGATTCATCGGGCCGTGTAAAGGCTCCCGATATCGCTGATCGGCGCTCGGGCAGGGAGACACATCGGCCCGTCTAAAAGGGCCTTTAGTGAGAGAAGCAGGAGAGCGGAAGAGAAAGCTAGATATAGAAGTTAAGGTGATAGATAGGGAAAGAGGCTGAGAAAGCAAGAGATAGGTAGAGATAGGGAGAGGAAGTCATATAAATAAAAAAATTGTGACATCTAGGGAGAGATAGGGTGATAAAAAAAAATAGTGAGAGAAAAGAGTCAGGACAGGTAGCATTCCTGTTCCGTGACCGTACACGCTACACGTTGCTGCTCAGCTGGGTGCTGTCAACCCTGTTTAGCCACAACAAAAACAGTTAAAAAAAAACTCAAAAAAAAGTTATAAACAAATTTAAAAAAAAAAAATAAAAAAAGTTAAAAAAAAAAGATAAAAAAAAAGTTATAAAAAAAAAAATAAAGTTTAAAAAAGTATTAAAAAAATACATCATTAAATTTTCCCCCACACAATAAAAAAATGTCCAAGCGTCCTACTTCCAGCACTTTCCAGGCAAGGAGTGCAACAGGAGGCGGTGAGGGTAGAAGAAGTGGCAGCACCAGGCCTGGTGGCAGCCGGGGTAACAGGCGTGGCAGTTACTGCCCAGGGTGCAGCTACCCCTGACGGCCACTGGTCAAGTAAGAACCACACAGCCAGCGGTTCTAGATTGGCTTACCCAATCCTCCAGTTCCACCGCCCAAAGCTCCCAAACGAGGAGTCAAGCATCCGCTGGATCATCTGACACCACCCTTACATGGGACGGTCAGCGAGAGCCCTCTGCCCCATCCCCTGTTATTAGAATGCCACTCTCCTTTGGGGCACCTTCTGCCAGGGAACTCTTTGCAAACCTTGATCTGCCCTTGGAGCCTCTACCACTTTTTAGTGATGAGGAGGAGGAGGAAGTCCACCAAAGTCAGCGGGTGGAAGGTACTGAGACTCCAGAGGAAGTGTTGGCTGTAAGCAGTCAACAGAGCCAGGGAGGGGCATCCAGTGCCACACCTGATATCCTGTCCCAGCCACCGGAGGAAAGTAGCAGTGGTCCTGACTTTGATGATGATGTCGCTGATCGGATGTGGCGCCCTCAAGCAGCATTATCCTCAGCATCATCGGTGGAGGAAATAGAGGTGCCACTGACACAGCAACATCCCACTATTGCAAGCAACCGAGGCACAAGAGGGAGGGGTAGAAGAGAAGCTACCAGGCAGAGATCACCCTCTCAAAGCCTTGGTCCTGAGAGGGCACCCTCAGGCAGCAGTGGCAGTCAACAGCCAGCAAGACCCCCCGTGGCTGTCAGCAAACCACGGTCCTCAGTCGTCTGGCAGTTCTTCCGCCTGGGGACAGATAAGCATATTGCTTTGTGCCTGCTGTGCAATGAGAGGGTTAGTCGTGGTAGCGGTGATAATCTGGGGACAACATCCATGCGAAAGCATATGGAAAGGCAACACCAACAGGCCTGGAAGAACCGTGACCCCAATACCACCTCCTGTCATGATGCACCATACACTGCAGATCCCATCATGCAGCATCCTCTCACTGGAACTCAGGGCTCGTCAGCCTCAGTTGACAGCAGCAGCACAGTGTCACTGCCATGTACACCGCTAATGAGGCAGCAATCCCTGACTGAGTCCATGGGCAGACGTCAGGTGTATTCCAGCAGCCATCCCATGGCCCAGAAACTGAACGGACACCTGGTTAAGCTGCTGGTGCTTCAGTCCCTGCCCTTCAACCTCGTGGACTCCCAGCCTTTCAGGGATTTCATGGTGTGTGCGCACCCCAGATGGCGAGTACCCAGCCACCACTACATCTCTGGAAAAGCTGTCCCATCACTGCACAGTCATGTGCAGAAAAAGGTGGGCGACTCATTGGGACTCTCGGTGTCCAAGAGTGTGCACCTGAGTGCTGATGTCTGGTCCTCAAATTATGGCCAAGGGCAGTACATGTCTGTTACTGCCCATTGGGTCAACATCCTCCCAGAAGACCATCAGGAAGTTGACCCATTCTTGCCACTGTCACCTCCACGGTGCTTTAGGGGGCCAGCAGCAGGAAGCAGAAGTTCTGCCTCCACCACCTTGCAAACATCCGCCGCTTCTACTGCATTACAACCTGCCCCGGTGTCTTACCACCGATGTCAGGCCCGGCTCTCTCAGGCTGTCCTCCATTTGGTGAGCCTGGGTGAAAGGAGACACAGTGGGCAGGAGCTCCTCCGGACCATCAGGGAGGAGGTAGATCAATGACTGACCCCACGTCAACTAACGGTGGGAAGTGTGGTAGCAGACAATGGGAGGAACATTGTCTCTGCAGTGCAGCAGGGAGGGCTGAGTCATACACCTTGTATGGCACATGTGATAAACCTCATAGTGCACAGGTTTCTTCGATCATTTCCTGCACTACAAGACCTTAT
The DNA here is from genome assembly GCA_900303285.1 of Rhinella marina. Lineage (NCBI taxonomy): Eukaryota > Metazoa > Chordata > Amphibia > Anura > Bufonidae > Rhinella > Rhinella marina. Next base: position 11,854 of record ONZH01001047.1, read on the forward strand.
GAGGATGTCACGCAGAGTGTGCAAACACTTCAGCCACTCCTACACTGCAAGGAACACCCTGCTAAGGATCCAGAGACAGCGCAGTCTGCCCCAACATCGGCTAATCTGCGACGTGCCAACACACTGGAATTATGCCCTCCATATGCTGGACCGCCTGTACGAGCAAAGGTCAGCCGTTACAGACTACCTCATGGGGCAATCAGGCAGCTTCACGCCACACTGCGACTTCCAAGTCACACACTGGCAGATGATGCGTGAAGTCTGCCAATTGTTGATCCCTTTTGAGGACGCGACTTTGTTTGTGAGCAGGAATGACTATGGGATCAACGACATCATCCCTCTCGTCCATGTTCTGGAAAGTGCGCTGAAAAGCATCATCAGCGAGGATTCCCAGGCCACCACTCCAAGGCTGAACATCGCCTTGAACCCCGAGATGGATGAAGTGCAGATGGAGGGTGAGGAGGAGGAAGATGTCCATGCCCAGCCATTTCACACACCGCCACCTGGCTTCTCTGCCTCTCAATCACAGGAGGAGATGGAGGACGAGGTGGTAGAGGAAGCGGAGGAAGACCTCAGCAGACCCTGGAACTATACCGAGGACAGTGGAGAGGAGAGGCGCTCATTGTCCTTGGTGCAGATGGCAAGGTGCCTACGGGAGTGTCTGAGGAGTGACAGCCGGATTGTGGACATCCGCCAGAGGGACCAATAGTGGCTGGCCACCCTGGTGGACCCTCGCTTCCGCCGCAAAATGGCTGAATTTTTTCCACCATCAGAGAGGGAGGCAAAACTGGGGTACTACCGGGACCTACTCACCAGACAGCTGGTCTCTACTTACCAGCGAGACCAGCCAGGTTCCCAGACAACATCCGCTCGGGGGGAACCAGCGAGCTCCACTACCACCACCACTAGTGGAGGCGTGAGAAGTCGCTACAGCCTCCAAACGCTGATGAGCGATTTCATGCAGCCAGCTGCTGAATAGGGGACACAACACCGGACTCGTGGCGTGGACCAGCATGAGCTCACCCACCAGGTCACTGCCTACCTGGATTGTACCCTGCCCCAAAGTGTCACCAACCCCATGCAGTACTGGGCAGAGAAACTGGACATTTGGCCTCAACTAGCAGAGTTTTCTTTGGCTCTGCTGTCCTGCCCAGCCAGTAGTGTCGCGTCAGAGAGGGTGTTCAGTGTGGCGGGTAACATTGTAACACCGCAAAGAACGAGGCTCTCTTGCCACAGTGTTGAGATGATGACTTTTATAAAGATGAATCGTGCCTGGATTACATCGGATTATACCACCCCCCTGCCTGCTGTGAATGACTAAGTCATCAGTCACCCGTCTTGCATGGCAATCCGTGTGTCCAAGAAAATAACCTTAAGATCCCAAATATGTGCCCAACGTAAAAATCCGTAATTTAACTTATTAAGTAATGTTCCCCCCTTAGACCCCAAATTTAAAAAAAAAAAATCACCTTAAAAATTCCCTACTTAATTCGGATACATTTAAATAAACAGAACCCCATCTCCAAATTTAATGCCCATGGTGTGTTGGCCATTTAACATCTCCACACCAGCTTAATGCCTCACACCGGTGCACCGTCCAACCCATACCCCAAGAACAGTACCATCCCTAAAATAATCCCCACGACTATGCTTCACAAAGTGGGGATTTCACCTATTGTGAACTATAGCCGTGGGGTTCTATCCCTGGCACCCGTGCCAAGGAACACTACTCACCGTTTTGTGAGCGGGTACTAACTGTTCTTGAGGTATTTTGTTGATATCATGAGAGTAGTAAAATCTCGCACCGCAAATCCCGATGGGGTTCTTCTCTGTGCGAATGATTTCACGCCTCTCATGCAGTCACGCGTGGAATAAGGCTGTCTATGGGTATATATCACGGAGGCTGCTGTCCTTCAACTGTGATATAAAAAACCTCCACACTTAGTTACAGCAACAAACAGTTGCTGAAAGGCAGGTTTACTTGCCTTATTTACGGGTGCCTTTACAATGGGATGCTTTTTTGGGGTTCTCTGCTGCCTAAAATCCACAGTGCATCGTTGGCAGATTTTATGCCACCTTCAGTACTATGGGGCTGGACGCAAATACCCAGTTCAGCGCAGAACTGCGTATGTCCGGGCGGCACCATAGTACTGAACGCCGTTTGGTGAACGGTATAAAAATGCCCTGTGGATTTTACTCAGCAGACCCGCAGCCCCATGTGAAGGTACCCATAGGGTGAGGTTTTTTGGGAGTGACCAAAGAGAGGGCGGGAAGGTCACTCCCATACCCCATCAGGGGTTTTTCCCCTACCCATTTTAAAAGTCCAGGCAATTAATTACTTTCTGTGCCCTTATTTGACCCAGAAACTTAGGCCCCATTCACACGACTGTAAGTGAATGGGGCCGTATCTATCTGCAATTTTGCGGATAGATACGGCCCCATTCACTTACGGTCGTGTGAATGGGGCCTTATAAATTGCACGGACTTATCCTTTAAGCCAGCTGGTGACAGCCCTAAAAAAACACAAACGCCTACATCCATTGGGTTGGGCGCTGCACTCGGTTAGGACATCAAACTGGTGTAACAAAGATATATATATATATATGTCTTGCCAACAGCCATAGGCCCAGATTCAACAGGTTTTACACCAGAGTAGTTGCGTCAATTTGTAAAGCGAGTGCCAGTGAGGTGTCCATTTCATGAAAATTGGACACGTATTTTTGGATAATGGAACTGGCATAAAGCCTTCTTGAATCTGTGCCTTTTTAAATGTCCTTTCTTCACCTCACGGATTCTGTGGGTGAGGTTGTCTGTCTATTTCACCGTATCCGTATCCTACTAGACTAGCTGTAATGTTAGAGGGTTTTTTTTAACGTTGACTGTCCTGTGCTGAACTCATTTTGTCGTGTATAAAAACTGATTTTTACAAGCGTGAATATTCTTAGCTTCCAACTTCAGTTCTCTGTACTAGGCCCTTCTGGGTCCAAAAGAATACTGCTCCTACTAATGTCCCCCACCGTCAATTATCTATTTGGAAACATACTGTGTGCAATCAAGTGCTGCCTCCTCCTCCTCCTCAACTTGTCTCTTCTCAACCCTACTGGTTCACCACCAGGGCCCTCAAAAATAATGTTTTCAGGGTCCGCCACATATTGAAAGTAAGCCTAAGGAAAATTACGGAATATCTGGGTAGCGGGTGATTGCTGAAAGTGACCGTGCTACTTTGTGTGTAGGTGGAACGGTAGAGGCCGTTCCTAGCATGAAAATGAAACTTTCTGCAGCGGCACCACGCACGCCCACGGTTGTCCTTCTATACGGTTTTCATTATTGGCACTGGTATCGAGGCTTGCCAACCACTATTTTTTTTTTCTGGACAACTTGGACAACTTATCCCACCACAAAAATCACGGACGGCCAACATTTTTAAGGAAAAAATTGAAAAACCATAATGAAGGATAAATATAAGATTATTAAGATTCTATAGCACTTCAATATACTATCAGAACTCATTACACCATTTACGTGAGCTGTAAAATGATGATAAATTACACCAAAATAATTTTAGTATCACCAGCCTTCTAAAAAATCACGGACACCTCTATTTTTTTCACGGACATAGGAAAAAAGTTGCCTATTTTTACGGACTGTCCAGAAATTTGTGAACGGTTGGCAACCCTGACTGGTATATATACAATACAGTACACTAATTTATTAACATGATTTTACTTTTCAAATATTTTGTTACTTACCCCTTCTTATCTCCTCCCGTATCTCCTTTAGCCACTCTGGGGTTTTTATTTTGAGATCTGACCATCGGCGTTGTATCTGTCCCGGGGTCCGCACAGTCCTACACCGATGTAGCAGGCCTCGGATCACCACCTCTATGACCTCCTTTTTGTGGACATGTTGATGGCGGTGTGGGCCATCATAGTTCTCCCTGTCCATGACACGGACCATGTATTTGAGCTCATCAGAGCTAAAAGCAGCTGCTCGTCTTGCCATCGCTATGCCTCTACGTCGTGCGTGCGTACGTACGTACGAATAGTACGCTAAAGATTTGTACGCTAATGCGTACGTATTCCGTTAAGTAGCGTACTTTTAACAACGCTACACTGTATGTTCGTTACTTGAGTAGGAATGTTCACAGATGTTCGCATTAGCGTACGCATTAGTTTAAATTCTCAAATATGCGTATATTTTGCGTCGCCGTTGTTGAAGTCACTTTGATTTTTTCTACTTTTTTCATTGTAATAGCAACTGCAAGTAAACGAAACTATACCCTACCAGACTCCCATTATTGTTGCAGCAATTATTCAGCCGTTATAGCAAGGTTCGTTTTAGGTTCGGTTCGTACGAATCCGAACTTCACGAAAATTCGCCGAACCGAACTTTTCAAAAGTTCGCTCATCCCTAGATGTGAACCATGCATCATTAGAGCAGTTTGGAGCCTGAGAAAGCTAAAGAACCTGTGATGACATCATCAAAGCTCCTGAACTATATAGGAGTAAAGGAACTTCACTGACAATATTGTAGTTCCTAGATTTGAAGGGTGCAACTTCAGGACCTATGATGACATGATCAAAGGTTCTTCACCCCCTAAATATAGAAGAACTGCAGGTTAGAGACTGGAATGGAGGGGCTAAAAGGAGCTCTTCCCTTTTTTTCTCTCCATGTGCCCTAATTCTAATAGTAACCGTAACACTAATACTAACCCCTGACTCTAATAATAAACTTAAAGGGGTTTTCCAAGATTTTAATATTGATGACCTTTTCTCTGTATACTTTAACTTTTTATGCATGGTTTGGGTTTGCTTTACAGCTTCACATCCATTCAACACATTAAAGTTATGAATAAGGCTTAGGCTACTTTCACACTAGCGTTTTTAAATTCCGGTATTGAGTTCCGTCATACGGGCTCAATACTGGAAAAAAACGCTTCAGTTTTGTCCCCATTCATTGTCAATGGGGACAAAACTGAACGTCTTCAGACCGGAGAACAAACCGCAGCATGCTGCGGTTTTCTCTCCGGTCCAGGCATCCGCACCAAGACGGATCCGGAATGACCCCCAATGCAAGTCAATGGGGACAGATCCGTCTGGTGTGACCACAATGGTAAACAGATCCGCCTTCCATTGACTTTCAATGGAGATCAGGACGGATCCGTCACCTACACATACAGACAGACATACAGACATACATACAGACATACACATACACACAAACACATACATACTTACATACTCCAGGCAGTCAGGCAGGCAGGCCTCACGTCTTCACTGCCCAGGAGCCGGGCAGCTATGACGATTCCCTACAGCGCCCAGCAGAGGGTGCTGTGGGGAATCGTCATAGCTGCGGGCCTCCTGGGCGTGAAGATGTATATGTATGTGTGTGTATGTATATGGTACTGTGTGACAAGTGTGGGGCCGGAACGCGGTTCCGGCCCCACACATGTCCTTGCGGCAGTCCGGATCCGACGGCACCCTTCACCTGCCGGATCCGGACTGCCGCTAGTGTGAAAGAGGCCTAAGTTGAAAAGAATGATGCTTCTTTCTACAAAGAGAGATTAAAATGAGTCTGTATTTACTGACAAATGCTCTGGAAAGGCATTTTCCCTCTTTATTTGCTATGAGTCAGCCTGATGACACTGACTTGAAACCATAGACTCAAAAGGTCACTAATTTAAATAATTTCATTCACCCAAAAGAAAACCTTTATTTCTTTGACATATAAAATGCCGAGTGAAGGCCGTTGTCTATCAAAATTTCATGACTACAGAATCGAAAGCGTAAATAAAAGGTTCTGCTAGAATATTGTTGAAGTGTTGATTTAATTTTTGATTCTGCTTTAATGGAACCTTTAAAAGAAAGGCCAGATAATATACAATTCAAATAGAGTGTATATGTGAGGATTGCCTGCGGAGAATGCATTATTTATCTGTAAACACCTGATAACTCGATAAACTTATAAATGAACAAGAAAGGTGAAGTAATAGGTGAATTCATAAAGGTCAAGAATGCTGCAAAGTAGGAAAAAAGACATTTGCATTGAAAACAGCGGAGACTATTGATATTACTTTTAACTTTATTTTAGTTTTGTTTCATTTTTTTTATTATTATCATTTTCATATGCAGTAAACATTCATTTCAGGGAGTAAAGCGATTAATCATAATAAAATCTAACAAGGCTTATTTGATGTTCCTATAGAATAATATAAATTATATAAACACTGGAGGTCACTTACTAAAAAGACTACATCAGTTTTTGAAGTGAAAAAAGGCGGAAGACTCTGCTTAGCAACTTTTTTAATGCCCGTGACTGTTTATATGAAGGCTTAATCCTTTCAGCCACTGTGACGTACCTGAGGGAATATATGGAGTAGACTCCATATATGGCAGGTGCCAGCTGTAAAATACAGTCAGCACCTGGTTGCAACAACCACAATCGGTGATGGTGACAAATCCAGTCGTTTAACCCCTTAGATGCTGCTGTCCATAGAGATTGTGGCATCTGCAGAGTCAGCGCTGTCAAGAAGCTCTGGACAATTACCATGACAACCTGGGGCCTGCTGAAGGTTACCAGGCCTGTCATGGTAAACTGCCTGCAAAGCTCTGCACAAGGCACAACTTCACAGAGTGTTAGAATCACATAGACCATAATAGTTTTCTATTATGGTTTATGGGACATGTGATCAAAAGCAGGCAGAAATGTTCCTAAAAAAGTTTTAAATTTTTTAAAGAAATGAAAATATAAAAAATAAGCTCAAATCCCCCCTTCCCTTTCCCAATTTTTACATATAAAAATAAATAATAAATAAAGAAACATTACAATTATAGCCACATCTGAAAATGTTAAACTATTCAAATATTTTTCCTGCATGGTGTATGCCATAACAGGAAAAAAAAAACGTGATTCACCATTTTTTGATCACCTTGCTCCCCCAAAAATTGAATAAGAATGTTTAAAAAATCATACATACTGTGAGAAGGGCATGGTTTGGGAGAACCAATATCTGCCCTTGAAATGGTTAAGTTCTGTGTGGTAAGCCTTGGGTGTGTCTCTGAGAACCGAGAGATTGACTCAGACACAGTATTAGGGCCCTTTAACACGACCGTGGAGCACGGTCCAGGACGGTCCATGAAAACCCAGACCGTGCTCCTTCTGAGGGCAGGAGCGCACGGCGTCATTGGTTGCTATGACGCCGTGTGCTTAATAAGGCCGCTGCTGTACAGTGATACACTGTATGCGAGCGTGTACAGTGTATCACTTACAGCGGTGGCCTCAGGAAGCGTACTGCGCCATAGCAACCAATGACGCCTTGCGCTCCTGCCCTCAGAAGGAGCACGGTCGGTTTTCACGGATCGTCCCGGACCGTGCTCCACGGTCGTGTGAAAGGGCCCTAAGCAGGATTGATAGCCTGTGTTGTCTATGTTAGCCATAGCTAACATAGACAGGTTGTAAAATACGTACTGGGACTGCTTATACTGGAGTGAGTGAGGTTGGCAGTGGGACTCTCACTCCACCTGGGGCTTCGGTCCTGGGCTTCCACCAGCCCACAGCTGAGGATCACATAGGCACATTAGGGCCTAATATAAAGCCCAGTGTAGAGCTGAGCAGTGTGGCCATACCTGGAGAACTGACAACTGAACAACAAAAGGTATTGCTTGTGCCACCCAATATCTAGGATTTGTACCCACAGGCCTGGTAGCTGATCCCACGTATAGTTAGGGAATTGTGTTTTGTAGTATGTACTAGCTCAGCTGAGCAAGGTTTTGTTTATTTAAGCCGTTTTGTTAAGGCTATGGTTATGTTTATTTAAGAAAGTGTGAAATAAAAACACTTTAATTTAGACTTTAACCTGTCTGTGTCCCTGATTTCTGCACAGCTACCAAGTGTCTACCAGAGCAAACCCCCACAATACCCCAAAAATTTTACCAATGAAAACTATATTTTGTCACGCAAAAAACAAGACCTCATGCAACTCTGTAGAAAAAAATGTAAAAAAGTTATGGCTGTCAGAAAATGGTGATGCAAAGAAAGTTTTTTATTTATTGATGTCACCGAAATTGTATTAAGATGCAGAATAAGGACCCCAAGTCATTTTTAGTGCATAGTGAACATCATAATCTCAAAATCCAAAAAACCTTGTTCAAATTGTGGATTTTTCAATTTCACCCCACAAATAATTTTTTTCCCGTTTTCCAATACAAGACATAGTAAGTTAAATGGTGCCATTAAAATACAAATTATCCCACAAAAAATAAGCCCTCATATGGCTCATATATAAAATGTATGGCTATTGGAATGCAAGGAGGAAAAAATGAAAATGCCAACACAAAAATGAGCTCTGTACTTAAGATTTAAAAGTCGGCAGCATGCACTTACAGTAAATTACATTTGAATGGGATTGTGCAAAGATCCTATTGGAACAATATATCAGCTAGACCTTATAACACCCAGGGTCCGATAAAGTGCATGGTGCAATAATAATGTCTCTGGTGCCAATCGTCATCCAACCTTGTATCCTAGGGACTAGGGAATTGGAACACAAGAAAATCAGGGCCAGAGTGTGAACCCATGTAACTGACCTCCAGGTGAGACGGAAGCGTAGTCAGGTTACGAAGGCAGAAGTCAGGGCAGGCGACAGTCAGGTAAAGTCCGTAGACACAGTGTGCAGCAGCGGGGAGGAGTGAGGGAGCTTGGCGCCCGTACCTGTGTGTGGGGACAAGGGAAGCCATGTTAACACAGATTTATCACAGTGTCTGCGGCTGGAATATAAATTTGGAGGACGGTTAGACAATTGTGTCTTTCTGCCTCCATACCAGCAAAGCCACATCTCATGTAATCACAAGCCTTCATGTTTTTTGACCCCCATACAAGGACACACCAAAACATACAGCAGGAGGGGCATCACCATGTATTCAAAGGTTGTCATGAGTAATATATTTTTCTCTCTTTAATACTTAGATATATATTACTGACTGTGAACGCTAGCATTTTTATATTTTAAAAACACCAGATTACTATCCAACGCAGCTCAGTCACATGAAGACTGAAGAAATCCAAATGCATAACTGTGCCCCCTTTACACTGAAGATTGGTGGGGATTAGAGATGAGCGAGCATACTCGTCCCAGCTTGGTGCTCGTTCGAGTATTAGGGTACTCGTAAGTGCTCGCTGCTCGGACAAGTATCTCGCCATGCTCGAGGAAATGGCAACTTCCGCATCGTGCTTTTTTGGCGTCTATAAACTCAGCCAATCACAAGCCAGGAGACTCTGCGGTACACCCAGCATCACGTGGGGCCCTTACATGTCGACAGCAGGGGTTGGCTGGCCTGATCAGGTGACCCTGGAATATACTACTGACTGGCCGCGGTGCTCGGCTCAGATGCCGTCTGGATGTCGTTAGGGATAGAGCTGCTGCGTTTCAGGGAGAGTGTTAGGGCCTGCATTTAGTTCTCTGTTAGGCAGGAATCACCCACAAAGAACCCAACAGCCCTTCTAAGGGCTACAAGAATTTTTTTTTGTCTCCTGGCTTGGCTGGCTGGCACTAGTAGTGCAGCTATCGCCATATATAACCCCTTTTTTTTATTGTTATATCTCAGTGATACAAATCCATTTCACACAGCAGTGTGGAACCATTCTGTGTGTCACAGTTCAGTACACTCACTACAATCCGTATTTTCTGTCCAGGTGACACTTTCTGTACGTCACTTAATACAACCAGGTCTTTTGCTCTCATATAGCTTGATCCCAAAAATCTCTGTAGCGACATTTGTCTGGGTCGCAGTCAAAATAGCCACCGTCAGCAGGGTGTCAGTTAGCTCTACGATAGTTTCTGCACGTCACGTTCCAAAAAAAACAAAACTAAAAAAAAAATATATAAAAAAAATAGTTTTTTGGTTGTTTTAGCTCAGTGATACAAATCCATTTCACACAGCTGCGTGGAACCATTCTGTGTGTCACAGTTCAGCTGTCCACTCACGCCAATCCGTATTTTCTGTCCAGGTGACACTTTCTGTACGTCACTTAATACAACCAAGTCTTTTGCTGCTTGTCATGTATATAGCTTGATCCCAAAAATCTCTGTGCGACATTTGTCTGGGTCGCAGTCTAAATAGCCACCGTCAGTAGGGTGTCAGTTAGCTCTACGATAGTTTCTGCACGTCACGTTCCAAAAAAAACAAAACTACAAAAAAATATATAAAAAAATATATATAAAAAAAAAAGTTTTTGTGTTGTTTTAGCTCAGTGATACAAATCCATTTCACACAGCAGTGTGGAACCATTCTGTGTGTCACAGTTCAGCTGTCTACTCACTCCAATTCGTATTTTCTGTACAGGTGACACTTTCTGTATGTCACGTAATCCAACCAGGTCTTTTGCTGTCACGTATATAGCTTGATCCCAAAAATCTCTGTTGCGACATTTGTCTGGGTCACAGTCTAAATAGCCACAATTAACAGGGTGTGAGTTAGGTCTACGATAGTTTCCAAAAAAAACAAAACTACAAAAAAAATATAAAAAAAATATATTAAAAAAATAGTTTTTTGGTGTTTTAGCTCGGTGATACAAATCCATTTCACACAGCAGTGTGGAACCATTCTGTGTGTCACAGTTCAGCTGTCTACTCACTCCAATTCGTATTTTCTGTCCAGGTGACACTTTCTGTACGTCACTTAATACAACCAAGTCTTTTGCTGCCGTTCACGTATATAGCTTGATCACAAAAATCTCTGTGCGACATTTGTCTGGGTCGCAGTCAAAATAACCACCATTAACAGAGTGTGAGTTAGGTCTACGATAGTTTCTGCACGTCACGTTCTCAAAAAAAAAACTACAAAAAAAAATATAAAAAAATAGTTTTTTTGTTGTTTTAGCTCAGTGATACAGATCCATTTCACACAGCAGTTTCGAACCATTCTGTGTGTCACAGTTCAGTACACACTCCAATCCGTATTTTCTTTCCAGGTGACACTTTCTGTACGTGACGTAATCCAACCGGGTCTTTTGCTCTCACGTATATAGCTTGATCCCAAAAATCTCTGTGCGACATTTGTCTGGGTCGCAGTCAAAATAGCCACCGTCAGCAGGGTGTCAGTTAGCTCTACGATAGATTCTGCACGTCACGTTCCCAAAAAACAAAACTACAAAAAAAAAATAAAAAAAAAATAGTTTTTTTGTTGTTTTAAGCTCAGGTGATACAAATCCATTTCACACAGCTGCGTGGAACCATTCTGTCTGTCACAGTTCAGTACACTCACTCCAATCCGTATTTTCTGTCCAGGTGACACTTTCTGTACGTCACTTAATTCAACCAGACTGAACAAGTTTGTGGGTTTCAGTACAGCAGGCCCATTTATTTTTTATTTTTTATATAATACACTTATATACAGAAAATGTTGAACCCCAGGGTTAAGGGTCGAGGACGAGGGCGTGGGCGTGGGCATTCAATTACTGCAGGGGGCAGAGGCCGTGGTCCTGGGCAGGGTGAGACAGTACCTGCTGGATGAGGGAGCAGGGAATGCCGCAGAGCTACACTCCCTAGCTTCATGTCTTCAACTTACAGGGACACGTGGTAGAGGACTGTTGAAACCACAACAGTGTGAACAGGTGATGTCGTGGATTGCGGACAATGCTTCAAGTAATTTGTCCACCAGTCAGTCTTCCACGCAGTCCACCCACGTTACCCAAGGGAGCACTCCTCTGGCTCCTCCACCTCAACCTCCTTCCCCCCAGTCTGCCCCCCTCCCAGGAAAATTTGGAATGCGATCCGGCATACTCTCAGGAAACTGTTTTCTGGACCCTTCCAGAGTCACAAACCACTTCTCAGGTTGCTGCTGACCTCGTTCCCGATGCCCAAGTTTTCCAACTGTCGCAGTCTGTGGGTGATGTGATGATGATGACGACGACAATGTTGAGTTTAGTGGAAGAAGTTTGTAAAGAGGTGTCGGACGATGAGGAGACACAGTTTGTCAGACAGTGGTGAAGTTGTTGTCAGGGCAGGAAGTCCGAGGGGGAGCAGACTGAGGAATCGGAGGATGACGAGGTGACTGACCCAAGCTGGGTTGATATGCCGAGTGAAGACAGTGCTTCTGAGGCGGAGGCGAGTGCTGCCACCAGAACAGGTTGTAAGAGGCAGTGGTGTGGCCAGAGGGAGAAGCAGGGCCAGAGCTGGTGCATCAGCAGCAACTGTTTCACGTAGTGAAGCTCCCGTGGCGAGGCCTAGAATGTTCGCAAGTCTGGAGGTTCTTTAAAGAAAGTGAGGATGACCGACGGACTGTGGTGTGCAACCTGTGCCACACCAGGATCAGCAGGGGTGCCACCACTACTAGCCTAACCACCACCAGCATGCGCAGGCATATGAGTGCTAAACACCCCACTCAATGGAACCAAGGCCGTTCACCACCTCCTGCGGGTCACACCACTGCTCCTTCCCCTGTGTCACTCGCTGCCTCTGCTAGTCAACCCCCTGCGTCACTCGCTGCCTCTGCTAGTCAACCCCCTGCCCAGGACCCCGGCACGAGCGCCTCCCGCCGGAAAACCACACCTTCGCCTCCACGATCCTCCACAGTGTCCACCAATGTGTCCCAGTGCAGCATTCAGCTGTCTTTACAGCAGACGCTGGAGCGCAAGAGGAAATACAGTTTCACCCACCCACATGCCCAAGCCCTCAACGTCCACATCTCCAAATTGCTTAGCCTGGAGATGGCGGTGGCTGCCCCTCGGTATTCGGTCCCCAGCCGCCACTATTTTTCCCGATGTGCCGTCCCAGCCCTACACCAGCACGTGTCACAGAACATCATCCGTGCCCTGATCAACGCTGTTTCTGAGAAGGTCCACCTAACCACGGACACGTGGACAAGTGCTGCCGGGCAGGGACACTATATCTCACTGACGGCACATTGGGTTAACTTGGTGGAGGCTGGGACCGAGAATGACCCTGGGGCCGCTCATGTACTGCCCACACCGAGGATTGCGGGGCCTATCTCGGTCACGGTCTCTCAGACGTACTATTCCTCCTCTTCCTCCCCGACCCTCCTCCTCCTCCACCGAATTACCATCCGTGGGCACGGCGCTTCAGTCGGTAGCTCTAGGCGCAGCAGCAGTGCCGTGGGTAAGCGCCAGCAGGCGGTTGCTCAAAACTGCTGAGCTTAGGTGACAAAAGGCACACCGCCCAAGAGCTGTTACAGGGCATCACGGCGCAGACCGATGTGTGGCTGGCACCGCTGAACCTCAAGCCAGGCATGGTTGTGTGTGACAACGGGCGTAACCTGGTGGCGGCTCTGCAACTCGGCAGACTGACACATGTGCCATGCCTGGCCCACGTGTTCAATCTCAATAGTTCAGCGGTTCCTCAAGACATACCCCAATCTGTCTGATTTGCTCACCAAGGTGCGCCGCATCTGTGCGCATTTCCGCAAGTCGACCACAGATGCTGCCACTCTCAGGGCAGCGCAGCGCCGCCTACAACTGCCCGCTCACCGACTGTTGTGCGACGTGCCCACGAGATGGAATTCGACATTAAACATGTTATCCAGAGTTTACCAGCAGCGCAGAGCGATTGTAGACTGCCAGATGTCAACTTCCACCAGAACTGGTAGTCAGGTCAGTCAGATTCCTCAAGTCTACAATGAGGAGTGGACGTGGATGTCTGATATCTGCCAGGTGTTGAGCAACTTTGAGGAGTCAACACAGATGGTCAGCGGCGATGCCGCCATTATCAGCCTCACCATCCCGCTGCTTTGCCTGTTGAAAAACTCACTGCTCAGCATCAAGTCGGATGCTTTGCGCTTGTCACAAGAGACGGTGGAGGAAGATACGTCGCTTGATAGCCAGAGCACCCTCCGGTCTGTTTCTCAGCGCGTATCGGAGGAGGGGGATGAGGATGAGGAGGAAGAGGAGGAGAATGTCGGCGAGACAGTAGAGGGTACCAGTGCTCAGTCCTTAACTCTTGAGCGTGTATGGGCTGAAGAGGAGGACTTGGAGGAGGAGGAGGAGGAAATGGAGAGTCAGGCCAGTGAGGAGAGGGAATTCTTGCGTGTTGGGACTCTGGCGCACATGGCAGACTTCATGTTAGGCTGCCTATCCCGTGACCCTCGCGTTAGAAGAATTTTTTCAAACACCGATTACTGGGTGTTCACTCTCCTGGACCCACGGTACAAGCAGAACCTTTCCACTCTCATCCCTGCAGAGGAAAGGAGTATGAGAGTGAATAGATATCAACAGGCCCTGGTGCACAAGCTGAAACAATTCTTCCCATCTGACGCCGCTAGCGGCAGAGGGCATGGTTCTGTGGGCCAAGTAGCGGGGGAGAGGAGGCGAGCAGGCAGCTTGTCCAGCACTGGCAGGGGAACGCTCTCCAAGGCCTTTGCCAGTTTTATGTCACCCCAGCAAGACACTGTCACCTGTCCCCAGTCTAGGCAGAGTAGGGGGGAGCTGTACAGAAAGATGGTGAGGGAGTACCTACCTAGCTGACCATACCAACGTCCGTAGCGATCACTCTGCTCCATACAACTACTGGGTTTCAAAGCTGGACACGTGGCCTGAACTGGCGCTGTACGCCTTGGAGGTGCTGGCCTGCCCTGCCGCTAGCGTGCTGTCAGAGCGGGTATTCAGTGCAGCTGGTGGCGTCATCACCGATAAGCGTACACGCCTGTCAACTGACAGCGCTGACAGGCTGACGCTTATTAAAATGAACAAAGCCTGGATTTCACCGGAATTCAAATCTCCTCCGGGGGAAAGCAGCTAAAGATTAACATTACTTATGTATCCGATTCCTCTTCTCTACTCCTCCTACT
>ONZH01001049.1:0-48940 GCA_900303285.1 Rhinella marina
GACCTCAGATCATCAGAATGTTCCCCCATCAGACCTCAGAGCAGCAGAATGTGCCCTATAAGACCTCAGATCAGCGTATTGTGCCCCCATCAGACCCTCAGATCATCAGAATGTGCCCCCATCAGACCTCAGATCATCAGAATGTGCCCCCATCAGACCTCAGATCAGCGTATTGCTGCCCCTATCAGACCTCAGATCAAACGTATTGTGCCCCCATCAGACCTCAGATCAGCGTATTGTGCCCCCATCAGACCTCAGATTATCAGAATGTGCCACCATCAGACCTCAGATCATCAGAAATGGGCCCCCATCAGACCTCAGATAATCAGAATGTGCCCCCTTCAGACCTCAGATGATCAGAATGTGCCCCCATCAGACCTCAGATCAGCTTAATGTGCCCCCATCAGACCCTCAGATCTGCAGAATGTACCCCCATCAGACCTCAGATAAGCAGAATGTGCCCCCATGAGACCTCAGATCAGCGTATTGTGCCCCTATCAGACCTCAGATCAACGTATTGTGCCCCCATCAGACCTCATATCAGCGTATTGTGTCCCCATCAGACATCCAGATCATCAGAATGTGCCCCCATCAGACCTCAGATCAGCAGAATGTGCCCCATTCAGACCTCAGATAATCAGAAAATGGTGCCCCATCAGACCTCAGATCAGCTTAATGTGCCCCTATCAGACCTCAGATCATCAGAAAGTTCCCCCATCCGATCTCAGATCATCAGAATGTGCTCCCATCTGACCTCGTATCATCAGAATGTGCCGCCATCGGACCTCATATCAGCGTATTGTGTCCCCATCAGACCTCAGATCATCAGAATGTGCCCATATCAGACCTCAGGCCATCAGAATGTGCCCCCATCAGACCTCAGATCAGCAGAATGTGCCCCCATCAGACCTCAGATCAGCGTATTGTGCCCCCATTAGACCTCAGATCATCAGAATTTGCCCCCATCAGACTTTAGATAATCAGAATGTGCCCCCAATCAGACCTCAGATCAGCAGAATGTGCCCCCCAATCAGACCTCAGATCAGCGTATTGTGGCCTCCATTAGACCTCAGATCATCAGAATGTGCCCCATCAGACCTCAGATCATCAGAATGTGCCCCCCATCAGACCTCAGATCTGCGTATTGTGCCCCCATCAGACCTCAGATTATCAGAATGTGTCTCCATCAGACTCAGATCATTCAGAATGTTCCCCCATCAGACCTCAGAGCAGCAGAAATGTGCCCTATAAGACCTCAGATCAGCGTATTGTGCCCCCATCAGACCTCAGATCATCAGAATGTGCCCCCATCAGAACTCAGATCATCAGAATGTGATGTGCCCCCATCAGACCTCAGATCAGCAGAATGTACCCCCATCAGACCTCAGATAAGCAGAATGTGCCCCCATGAGACCTCAGATCAGTGTATTGTGCCCCTATCAGACCTCAGATCAACGTATTGTGCCCCCATCAGACCTCAGATTATCAGAATGTGCCACCATCAGACCTCAGATCATCAGAATGGGCCCCCATCAGACCTCAGATCATCAGAATGTGCCCCCTTCAGACCTCAGATGATCAGAATGTGCCCCCATCAGACCTCAGATCAGCTTAATGTGCCCCCATCAGACCTCAGATCAGCATATTGTACCACACTCAGACCTCAGATCAGCCTACTGTCCCCCATCAGACCTCGGATAAACAGAATGTGCCCTCATCAGACCTCACATCAGCTTAATGTTCCCACATCAGACCTCAGATCAGCTTTATGTGCCCCCATCAGACCTCAGATCAGTGTATTGTGCCACCATCAGACCTCAGATCATCAGAATGTGCCCCCATCAGACCTTAGATCATCAGAATGTGCCCCCATCAGACCTCAGATCAGAAGAATGTGCCCCCATCAGACCTCAGATCAGCGTATTGTGCCCCCATCAGACCTCAGATCAGCGTATTGTGCCCCCTTCAGACCTCAGATCAGCCTATTGTGCCCCCATCAGACCTCAGATCAGCGTATTGTTACCCCATCAGACCTCAGATCAGGCGTATTGTGCCCCTATCAGACCTCAGATCAGCGTATTGTACCCCCATCAGACCTCAGATCATTAGAATGTGCCCCCATCAGACCTCAGATTCATCAGAATGGGCCCCCATCAGACCTCAGATCATCAGAATGT
Source organism: Rhinella marina (assembly GCA_900303285.1). Taxonomy (NCBI): domain Eukaryota; kingdom Metazoa; phylum Chordata; class Amphibia; order Anura; family Bufonidae; genus Rhinella; species Rhinella marina. The sequence goes on from ONZH01001049.1 coordinate 2,178, forward strand.
GCCCCCATCAGACCTCAGATCATCAGAATGTGCCCCCATCAGACCTCAGATCAGCTTAATGTTTCCCTATCAGACCTCAGATCAGCATATTGTGCTGCACTCAGACCTCAGATCAGCCTACTGTCCCCCATCAGACCTCGGATAAACAGAATGTGCCCTCATCAGACCTCAGATCAGCTTAATGTTCCCCCATCTGACCTCAGATCAGCTTAATGTGCCCCTATCAGACCTCAGATCAGCATATTGTGCCGCACTCAGACCTCAGATCAGCCTACTGTCCCCCATCAGACCTCGGATAAACAGAATGTGCCCTCATCAGACCTCAGATCAGCTTAATGTTCCCCCATCTGACCTCAGATCAGCTTAATGTGTCCCCATCAGACCTCAGATCAGTGTATTGTGCCCCCATCAGACCTCAGATAATCAGAATGTGCCCCCATCAGACCTTAGATCATCAGAATGTGCCCCCATCAGACCTCAGATCATCAGAATGTGCCCCCATTAGACCTCAGATCATCATAATGTGCCCCTATTAGACCTCAGATCAGCAGAATGTGCCCCCATCAGACCTCAGATCAGCAGAACGTGCCCCCATCAGACCTCAGATCAGCGTATTGTGCCCCCATCAGACCTCAGATCAGCGTATTGTGCCCCCATCAGACCTCAGATCAGCGTATTGTGCCCCCATCAGACCTCAGATCAGCGTATTGTGCCCCCATTAGACCTCAGATCAGCGTATTGTGCCCCCATGAGACCTCAGATCATCAGAATGTGCCCCATCAGACCTCAGATCAGCCAGAATGTGCCCCATCAGACCTCAGATCAGCAGTATGTGCCACCATCCAGACCTCAGATCAGTGTATTGTGCCCCCATCAGACCTCAGATCGGCAGAATGTGCCCCCATCAGACCTCAGATCAGTGTATTGTGCCCCCATCAGACCTCGGATAAACAGAATGTGCCCCCATCAGACCTCAGATCATCAAAATGTGCCCCCATCAGACCTCAGATCAGCTTAATGTGCTTCCATCAGACCTCAGATCAGCATATTGTCCAGCCATCAGACCTCAGATCAGCCTACTGTGCCCCCATCAGACCTCGGATAAACAGAATGTGCCCCCATCAGATCTCAGATCAGCTTAATGTGCCCCAATCATACCTCAGATCAGCTTAATGTGCCCCCATCAGACCTCAGAATAAAAGTGGGAGAAGGCAGCGCCTATGTGTAGTACCGCAACATTCAGGCTGATATGGATAATAGGTTCAGCTTACCCTTAGTTGTTGTGAAGAGAAGTCACAACGGCTTATATAAGCACTTCTGGTTTTACCCGACCAGGATAACGGGATCCCCGTGCTGCTGCCAGTGTTCCTCTCCGCGTGGACGCTACGGTCTCCGAAGTCGATACAGAAGAAAGTGGTAGGAAAAAAAAAACTGGAACACCTCAGACTTGCGCTGCAAACAGGGGTCAAACTTTAGGTTGGTAGTGTTTATGTTCTTTTTATTAAAGTCTACGCGTTTCAGGGGCAGACAGCCCCTTCGTCTGGACTATTACAGAGGAGATGTGAACAAACAGGGAATTTAAAACAGTTTTGGCGTGCAAGAAAACGGAGTTCCTCCTGTCCGGAGTGGGAGGGGAACCGGGGGGTGACGTCAAGCCGATTAACATAAATAGTAATTACATTTCTGTTCTCATTGAATATTTGTTACAATTAGGTCGCTGTAATGCAAACTGAACTAAATAGGTCTGGATCTTGCTATTCATTTTCTTTTGCATAAAAACAAATAGTGACATAAAAGGAAGCTCGGGACAGAGGGCAAACACGGAACATACATGAAACTACAATTAGAGTAGGATCAAGACATAAAATACATTCTTATATAAAAATGATGATAAAAAATCTATTGACTGCATTGCCCTAGATCGGGTTGCATTTTATAGCCCTCATGTATAGACATGATGGATGTTATCGGAGAGTTACCCCATGATAAAAATATAAGTATATAAAACCAAGCACTACACTACCAGATTGAAATTACAATAACCCGTGTGTGTGTGGGCACATGCGCAAGGTACACTTGCGTGCACCCGCATCTATATGCACATTCACACCAGCGTATGTATGTTATCAGCTGGGGTGGCCTATTGTCTTTTTTTCTTCTCTTTCTTTTTTCTTTTTATCCTCTGTGCACCTATATATCCCGCATATGGCACACATGCACATGTGGTTTATCTCACTGCTATAAACAGACCACATTGAGATTATGCATTTCTTATTAATATTGTTATTATTGTTATTATTATTGCTATGAATCGTACTTCTTGTTATCTATTGTTATTGCTATTTTTATTTTAATTTTTCTTGTTGATATTTTTTCTATCTCTGTATTAGTATGTTCATTTTTTGTTTTTTATTTTTTATCCTTTATTTTTCAATGTATGTTTCATATATTTAATGTATATCCTCGTTCCTCAATATCAACCCTACAAGATTGTTTCGTTCAATTCATTTAGACCATGCAGGGTGAGCGTGTCCAACTGGAAGATCCAGTATACCTCTCGTTTTTGGAGGCTACTGAATCTATTATAGGGATTTTCTGGTATAAAATCTATTGGGGTTACTACCAGTTTGTGTTTCTGTTTGTTTTGTATATTTGAGCAGTGACGTGAAATGCTATGTTTTTGATAACCCTTTTGTATATTATGCCTATGTTGGTTCATTCGGCAATGTAAGGCTTGTGTAGTACGGCCTACATATTGGAGTCCGCACTCGCATTCTATCAAGTAAATGACAAAGTTCGACTGGCAAGTAAGGTGGTGTTTGATGGTATAAGTGGAACCATTCTTGTTGGATGTAAAGGTTGTTTGCTGATGAGTGATCATTTGGCAGCATAGACATCTCCTGTTGTTGCATTTGTATCAGACCTCAGATCAGTGTATTGTGCCCCCTTCAGACCTCAGATCATCAGAATGTGCCCCCATCAGACCTCAGATAATCAGAATGAGCCCCCATCAGACCTCAGATCATCAGAATGTGCCCCCATCAGACCTCAGAGCAGCAGAATGTGCCCCCATCAGACCTCGGAGCAGCAGAATGTGCCCCCATCAGATCTCAGATCATCAGAATGTGCCCCCATCAGACCTCAGATCATCAGAATGTGCCCCATCAGACCTCAGATCATCAGAATGTGCCCCCATCAGACCTCAGAGCAGCAGAATGTGCCCCCATCAGACCTCAGATCAGCAGAATGTGCCCCCATCAGACCTCAGATCATCAGAATGTGCCCCCATCAGACCTCAGATCAGCGTATTTACCCCATCAGACCTCAGATCAGCGTATTGTGCCCCCATCAGACCTCAGATTAGAAGAATGTGCCCCCATCAGACTCAGATCAGCGTATTGTGCCCCCATCAGACCTCAGATCAGCATATTGTGCCCAATCAGACCCCAGATCAGCGTGTTGTGCCCCCATCAGCAGTCAGATCATCAAAATGTGCCCCATCAGACCTCAGATCATCAGAATGTGCCCCCATCAGACCTCAGATCATTGGAATGTGCCCCATCAGACCTCAGATCATTGGAAATGCTCCCCATCAGACCTCAGATCATCAAAAATGTGCTCCCATCAGACCTCAGATCAGCTTAATGTGCCCCATCAGACCTCAGATCATCAAAAATGTGCTCCCATCAGACCTCAGATCAGCTTAATGTGCCCCCATCAGACCTCAGATTATCAGAATGTGCCCCCATCAGACCTCAGATCATCAGAATGTGCCCCCATCAGACCTCAGATCATCAGAATTTGCCCCCATCAGACCTCAGATCATCAGAATTTGCCCCATCAGACCTCAGATCAGCCCACCCAGCCACATATGGTTAAAATAAAAACCTTTCTTACCTGTCCTGCGCTGCTGCTGCCCTCCACGTGCAGCATCAGGTCATAGTGTGCGCGGCCAGGGAAGAGAGTGGAGCGCCGGACCGAAGCGCTCACTTGTATTCGCCTGATTGTACTAAGGCCATCCCTGCTGGGCCCCTCAGAGGCACTGGGCCCGGAGCCTTCCCCCCCCCCCCCCCGGGTAGCTATGCCTCTGTCCCTAACCTCTACCCCTCGTATGTCAGGAGATTGTCGTATTAGAGCTGCTAAGGGTTCAATGCTAAGAGCGTAGAGAAGGGGGGAGAGGGGGCATCCCTGCCTGGTCCCGTTGCATATTACAAGAGGTGAAGAATGGGCGTGTGTTAATCAGAACGTCGCCGCAGGGGAGGAGTAAAGACCTCTTAGGGCCGTCAGAAATGGACCTTTGAAGCCAAAATGGTGCAATGTTCGGAACATAAAGTCCTGGTTTTGGCGATAAAACGCCTTTTCAGCATCCAGACTAAGCACTAGGGTCTCCCCCCCCCCCTTACAAGCCACCTCTATTAAGTCAATGGTCTGCCTGATATTATCCCCTGCTTGACGGAATTTAACAAACCCCACTTGATCCTTGTGAATAAGGTGATGTAGCCAGGTATTTAGCCCGGTTCACCAGCAGTTTAGTGAAGATTTTCAGATCTGAATTCAATAAACTAATTAGCCTGTAACTTGTGCAATCTGCAGAGTCTTTATCGGGTTTAAGGACTACAGTTATATAAGAGCTCAGCATAGTAACAGGAATTTCGTTGCCCTGTAGAAACCCGTTAAATAACACAGACATGTGAGGAGTTAATAGGTCTCTGAACGTCTTATAATATTCATAAGGAAGGCCATCTGGTCCAGATGACTTCCCATTCGGTAATTCAGAAATGATATCTCCAATTTTCGCGATTGTAATTGGCTGATTTAAGTGGGCTAGAGCTTCAGGGGTCAGAGATGGCAGGTGACATTTTGACAGATAGTCATCTAGAAGCGTATTACGCTCTATTTCATCTAGAGGCAAAGTAGTAGGAAGGGAGTAAAGGGTAGAATAATATGTGTAAAATAATTTAGCAATTGTCTCAAGGTGGTACTGGAATACACCTCCATTGTCCCTAATAGCATGAGGAGTAGTAGTAGCTGATCTGTCTTTGAGCTGACGAGCTAGTAGAGTATGAGGCTTATTGCCATAATTTAAAAATCGCTGACGTGTCTATCGAATTAATTTTTCTGTGGAAGAGGAGGCGAAAGATTTAAGTTGGGCTCTTAATTCAGCTATCTTTCTTAAAAGTCGCATGATAGGTTGAGAGGCCAAAGATTGCTCAGCTGTTCGCAAGGCAATGTTGATAGTTCGCTTCTCTGTCCCTTTTGAGTCATGAGGAGAGGGAGATACAAACTCCATGGAACACAGCCTTATGGGCCTCCCATAAAACACCCAGGGAAGGCGCAGAAGGGGCATTCTCTGCAAAATAATGGGATAAGGGAAGAACGAAGTTCATCTCGGGTAGCTGGATTAGTTAGAAGGGAATCTTTTAAACGCCAATAAGTATGTCTTAAAGGGGCAGAAGAAAGACGAAGTTCTACATACAGTGCCTTGCGAAAGTATTCGGCCCCCTGGAACTTTTCAACCTTTTGCCACATTTCAGGCTTCAAACAAAAAGATATAACATTTTAAATTTTTGGTGAAGAATCAACAACAAGTGGGTCACAATTGTGAAGTGGAACGAAATTTATTGGATCATTTAAACTTTTTTTTGTAATAATAAAACTGAAAAGTGGGGCGTGCAAAATTATTCGGCCCATTTACTTTCAGTTCAGAATACTCACTCCAGAAGTTCCTTGAGGATCTCTAAATGATCCAATGTTGTCCTAAATGACTGATGAAGATAAATAGAATCCACCTGTGTGTAATCAAGTCTCCGTATAAATGCACCTGCTCTGTGATAGTCTCAGGGTTCTGTTTAAAGCACAGAGAGCATCATGAAGACCAAGGAACACACCAGGCAGGTCCGTGATACTGTTGTGGAGGGAGTTTAAAGCCCGGATTTGGATACCAAAAGATTTCCCAAGCTTTAAACATCCCAAGGAGCACTGTGCAAGCGATCATATTGAAATGGAAGGAGTATCAGACCACTGCAAATCTACCAAGACCTGGCCGTCCCTCTAAACTTTCATCTCAAACAAGGAGAAGACTGATCAGAGATACAGCCAAGAGGCCCATGATCACTCTAGATGAACTGCAGAGATCTACAGCTGAGGTCTGTCCATAGGACAACAATCAGTCGAACACTTCACAAATCTGGCCTTTATGCAAGAGTGGCAAGAAGAAAGCCATTTCTCAAAGATATCCATAAAAAGTCTTGTTTACAGTTTGCCACAAGCCACCTGGGAGACACACCAAACATGTGGAAGAAGGTGCTCTGGTCAGATTAAACCAAAATCAAACTTTTTGGAAACAATGCAAAACTATATGTTTGGCATAAAAGCAACACAGCTCATCATCCTGAACACACCATCCCCACTGTCAAACATGGTGGTGGCAGCATCATGGTTTAGGCCTGCTTTTCTTCAGCAGGGACAGGGAAGATGGTTAAAATTGATGGGAAGATGGATGGAGCCAAATACAGGACCATTCTGGATGAAAACCTGTTGGAGTCTGCAAAAGACCTGAGACTAGGACGGAGATTAATCTTCCAACAAGACAATGATCCCAAACATAAAGCAAAATCTACAATAGAATGGTTCAAAAATAAAAGTATCCAGGTCTTAGAATGGCCAAATCAAAGTCCAGACCTGAATCCAATCGAGAATATGTGGAAAGAGCTGAAAACTTCTGTTCACAAACGCTCTCCATCCAACCTCAAAGAGCTCGAGCTGTTTTGCAATCAAGAATGGGCAAGAATTTCAGTCTCTAGATGTGCAAAACTGATAGAGAAACACCCCAAGCGACTTGCAGCTGTAATCGCAGCAAAAGGTGGCGCAACAAAGTATTAATGCAAGGGGGCCGAATAATTTTGCATGCCCCACTTTTCAGTTTTATTATTGCAAAAATAGTTTAAATGATCCAATAAATTTCGTTCCACTTCACAATTGTGACCCACTTGTTGTTGATTCTTCACCAAAAATTTAAAATGTCTTTTTGTTTGAAGCCTGAAATGTGGCAAAAGGTTGAAAAGTTCCAGGGGGCCGAATACTTTCGCAAGGCACTGTATAACATGATCCGACCACAAAATCGGTCCAGTAGATGCATCTACTAGAGATCTAAGGGCCATGACATTTCCAAAGGAATAGTCAATCCTCGTATGTGTGAAATGGGAATTGGAATAGAAAGAATATTGGCGAGAAGTAGGGTTGTCTACTCGTCATAGATCGTAGAGGGAGTGGGTACGGATGAGTTTAAAAAGGCGCTTACATTGGGATGGTGGTGGTGTCAAGGGAGTGGTAAGTCAATCTGCATGTTCAGAAAAAGGGACATTAAAATCACCTCCTACCAGCCTCCCACAAACAGAAGAGAGAAAAGTAAGCAAAGGGGAAAGAAAGTAGAGGTGTCCTGAGTTAGGAGCATAGACCGTGCACAGCTGCAGACCCACCCTGTATATTGTACCTTGGAGTATGAGATAGCGCCCAAAAGGATCAGCTGGGACCCCATCCACCTGGAGAGGACAGGACCTGGAGATGAGGATGGCGACGCGGATTTGGAATTAGCAGAGGCTGTGAATACTCTAGGAAACCAGTGCTTAGCGAAAGCAAAGGAACCATAAGCTGTGAGATGCGTCTCCTGTAAAAGGACAATATCAGCTCTAGACCGATGCATTTCACGCAGAGTGAGACGCCTCTAAAAATTAGAATTCAGGCCTTTTACATTTAATGACATTATCGTAGCCATAAGATACGGAAAAAAGAACAGAAGCATATAATGTGTCGAAGCTATCTATAGAGAAATATCGGGAGATTGATGCCAGGCTGCTCCCTCTGCAGGTCTTTAAAAGAGGACATTCAGGTGTGAGAAAAGTGTAGATCAAATATGGAGAGAAGGCTGGAGCAATACAAGCCATTGAATAACAGAAAAAGTGAAATAAAACATAGTAAGTTATGATCAACATTTTTGACATTAAAGGCTGTATTAAAACTAAAACCTTTACGTCCATGGAGTTCAAACAAAAAAAAAGCAGAAAGAACTAACAATACAGCTAACCACTGGTAGCTGAGCCAACAGTATTGAACTCGGTATGGGGAAAGTAGCAAAAGCCTACTGACCATAATCTAGGAACATGGGGTCTCAACCTCAGCACTCCACAGACGTAAAGTGACCCACAATAAACAGCTGGTTCAAAAGTAGGAGTTAAAGTAGGAAGTGAGGGTATGAGGTAGGAAAGGAAGAGGAGTGGAGAAAGGGAAGAAGAGATTACATGGTACTTTAAGTAATGAGACCCCTAAGAAGGGGGGGGGTAGAACTTCCCTCTGCTGTCGTTGTACGGAGGTGACGCTTGCGGGGGACCACCTTCGTCCAGGTCGCTGGGATCGGAGTGGCGGGTACATCCCAGACAGGGAGCTGTGGCGGGGTCAGAGCAAGTCTGGCGCAGAAGTCAGGACGGTCTTCTGGGTTCTTGATAACCGCTGTGGTACCATTTTTTCGTGCAGTGAGGCTGAAAGGAAAGCCCCAACGGTAGGGAATAGAGTTCTTACGTAGCAATTCCAGTAGCGGTTTCAAAGCTCTGTGTTTTTGAAGAATGATCCATGATAAATCTTGGAACAGTGACACTTTGGCGCCCTGGTATTCTAGCTGTTGCATATTACATGCTTTCGCCATGATGTCTTCTTCGAGACTGAAATACAGCCTTCCTTCTTGTGGCGGACATCTACCTATTTTTTGGACTCTAAGGTGCACTTTTTTCCCCAAAAGTGGCAGTGCCTCTTGTAGTCTGATTTCTAATGACCAGTCAACTACCATTATGAAAGCATGTTAGTATGGCGGAGGCACCGCAACTTGTGTGGGAAGCGCTGCTCTACTCACCAACCATGGTTTTTTTCCAGTTCCCTCTCTGAACTCTGTCCTGACTGTGTACAGCCGTGGCGTGCACTATGACCTGATTCTGTGTGACGTCAGGTCACAACGCAGCGCAGGCTGGAAGAAGACCAGGGAGGGTGAGTTGATCGACAGAGTGGCAGCACAGTCCGGAGCAGAAGTGGTAAGTTTAGTTTTTTATTTTAATGTCTGATCTGAGGCTAATGGAGAAGTCCAATCTGAGGTTGATGGAGGGGTCTGATGTAATGTTGATTGAAGGGTCTGATCTGATGATGAAGGGGTCCAATCTGAAGCTGATGGAGAGGTCCAATCCGAGGTCTGATGGTGGTCTAAGCTGATGCTAATGGGGGTCTGAGCTGAGGCTAATGTGAGTCTAATCTGGGGCTAATGAGGGTCTTAACTGAGGCTAATGGGTGTCTGGATTGAGGTTCAGGCTACTTTCACACTTGCATTTTTGCCTGATCAGGCAGGGATCAGCAAAACCGCTTCCATTGCTAAAACCGTCTCCGTTATGAATGGTTGTATTGTTGTATTATCTTTAAAATAGCAATAACGGATCCAGCATGACCTTCATCGAAAGTCAATGATTTCTATTGTGTCCAAGAAAACGGCCCCCACTGACTTGCATTGTGTTTCATGCCTGATCCATTTTACTCTGCATCCGATGATGGAAAGAAAACTGCAGTTTGCTCTCCGGTATGGGAACACAACCAAATGGAATGGAAGGCATTTTGGAGCCAGATCTCAATACAGGAAAAGTGAAACGCAAGTGTGAAAGCAGCCTAATGGGGTTCTGAGCTGAGGCTAATGGGGGTTTGAATTGAAGCTGATGGGGGTCTATAGTGTGCCAGCACGGCCACTGCTGATGGATTGCAGGGTGGTTGTAACCATGGAAACGAGCAGTGTATAATGTGATGGAAAAATGAATCCAGCCAGCAAAGGAAGCAATAGGGCTAATAACAATACATTAGTAAGTGCCTTGTATTAACTTTCTCTACATGATAAATGCAACTTACTGAAGTGAGACAATCTCTTTATATTTAGACCATTTTCTATGCCTAAAATAGTTGTAAAAAATGGTGACTGAGACGGCCTGATGGCCCATCCCCTTCCCCACCTACGCCATGCCCCCTTTTTTAGACCTGGCATAAGTGGGGAAAAGTCACAGATTGCGGCACTAATAACCTTTGCGCTGCAATCTGCAGCAGAAATACTCCTAGTATAGGTACACTTCTGATAGTATATGGCCCCCTTAATTCATACAAGATCTTATAATACCTGCTTACCTCTAAACATCAGCTAAGTTTCGTAAGTAGCTCTACACAAGATTTATCTGATTGTACTATGAAAACCCCCTGACTAAATGTCCTCCAATGTTACCTCAAAGTAATGGAAATGTTTGAACATTATATATATCATACCTCCCAACCGTCCTGGATCCAGCGGGACAGTCCCGGATTACAGTGGCTGCCCCGCTGTCCCGGTACAGGGAAGGTATGTCCCGGTTTATAGCAGCTGTCCCTGCGTCCATAGGATACAGAGACAGTTGCCTGTTACATGAAGAAGCAGACAGCCGGCATCGGCTGGCTGCTTCTTACATCCTCCCTCCCGTCCCCCCTGTAGCTCTCCATACCTCTGGTCCGGGCAGGGAGCGGGGCCGGCTGACACTTAGCCTTGCCTCCGCCCCCTCCAGACAAGACCAGCCAATGTCCTGCTGCTGCTAGGAAGAAGGTAAGTATATGATGTTTATTTTTTAACTTTCTGTGAGAGGCACAATGTGGGCATATTACTGGGGGCAAAACATATTTCAGTGGGGCACAATGTGGGCATATTACTGGGGCAAAACATATTACAGTGGGGCACAATGTGGGCATATTACTGGGGGCACATAACTGGGCATATTCCTGGGGGCACAGCTGGTCATATAACTTGGGGCACAGCTGGGCATATTACTGGGGGCACTTAATGGCAAATTACTGGGGGCACATAACGGCATATTACTGGGGGATCAGCTGGGCATATTACTGGGGTCACATAACAGGGCATATTAATGGGGGCACATAACTGGTGAATATTTACTATGTGGAGCAGTAAGGGGACTCGGTGGGATTAGGTGTATAGTTATGTTTTGGGCGAAGTTAGGGGCGCTTTTAGCGCGCTGCACAATGAGTCCCTCTTTATCCGTTTACAAACTTGGGAGGTATGTACAGTGCCTACAAGTAGTATTCAACCCCCTGCAGATTTAGCTGGTTTGATAAGATGCAAATAAGTTAGAGCCTTCAAACTTCAAACAAGAGCAGGATTTATTAACAGATGCATAAATCTTACAAACCAAAAAGTTATGTTGCTCAGTTAAATTTTAATAAATTTTAAACATAAAAGTGTGGGTCAATTATTATTCAACCCCTCAAACCACCAGAATTCTGTTTGGTTCCCCTAAAGTATTAAGAAGTAGTTCAGGCACAAAGAACAATGAGCTTCACATGTTTGGATTAATTATCTGTTTTTCCAGCCTTTTCTGACTATTTAAGACCCTCCCCAAACTTGTGAACAGCACTCATACATGGTCAACATGGGAAAGACAAAGGAGCATTCCAAGGCCATCAGAGACAAGATCGTGGAGGGTCACAAGGCTGGCAAGGGGTACAAAACCCTTTCCAAGGAGTTGGGTCTACCTGTCTCCACTGTTGGGAGCATCATCCGGAAGTGGAAGGCTTATGGAACTACTGTTAGCCTTCCACGGCCTGGACAGCCTTTGAAAGTTTCCTCCCGTGCCGAGGCCAGGCTTGTCCGAAGAGTCAAGGCTAACGCGAGGACAACAAGGAAGGAGCTCCGGGAAGATCTCATGGCAGTGGGGACATTGGTTTCAGTCAATACCATAAGTAACGTACTCCACCGCAATGGTCTCCGTTCCAGACGAGCCCGTAAGGTACCTTTACTTTCAAAGCGTCATGTCAAGGCTCGTTTACAGTTTGCTCATGATCACTTGGAGGACTCTGAGACAGACTGGTTCAAGGTTCTCTGGTCTGATGAGACCAAGATCGAGATCTTTGGTGCCAACCACACACGTGACGTTTGGAGACTGGATGGCACTGCATACGACCCCAAGAATACCATCCCTACAGTCAAGCATGGTGGTGGCAGCATCATGCTGTGGGGCTGCTTCTCAGCCAAGGGGCCTGGCCATCTGGTCCGCATCCATGGGAAGATGGATAGCACGGCCTACCTGGAGATTTTGGCCAAGAACCTCCGCTCCTCCATCAAGGATCTTAAGATGGGTCGTCATTTCATCTTCCAACAAGACAACGACCCAAAGCACACAGCCAAGAAAACCAAGGCCTGGTTCAAGAGGGAAAAAATCAAGGTGTTGCAGTGGCCTAGTCAGTCTCCTGACCTTAACCCAATTGAAAACTTGTGGAAGGAGCTCAAGATTAAAGTCCACATGAGACACCCAAAGAACCTAGATAACTTGGAGAAGATCTGCATGGAGGAGTGGGCCAAGATAACTCCAGAGACCTGTGCCGGCCTGATCAGGTCTTATAAAAGACGATTATTAGCTGTAATTGCAAACAAGGGTTATTCCACAAAATATTAAACCTAGGGGTTGAATAATAATTGACCCACACTTTTATGTTTAACATTTATTAAAAATTTAACTGAGCAACATAACTTTTTGGTTTGTAAGATTTATGCATCTGTTAATAAATCCTGCTCTTGTTTGAAGTTTGAAGGCTCTAACTTATTTGCATCTTATCAAACCAGCTAAATCTGCAGGGGGTTGAATACTACTTGTAGGCACTGTATATACAGTGACAGGCCTCATGCTTGATAAAGGTCTGGAGGGGGTGGATATTCCAGTCCACACCCCTATTCCACCACAGGTGAGGCCACCTGGGTGTAATCACTGGAGTGATAAACCAGCCTTCAGTGTAAGAGTGGATGGAGAACTTGGACACAGAAGCCTGGAGAGGCTTTGTGTGGTCGCGGCCATGAGGGCTGAGGAAGCCTGAAGTTTGGGGGGACCCAGGGACTCCTACGGAAAAAGGGGCGCACGGTCAGAGTCAGGAGGACTTCTGGACCATCTCCCCCCAAAGGTACTGGTGTGGTTGCAGCCTGGAGGCTGTGGGACTGTTTGGTTGAGAAAAGCCGCATCTAATCCCATGTGTGAACTGCGCTCTATAGGTGAGGTAGAGAGAACACATGTATTAGGTAGTGCCTAGTCGGACAGGTGTTTATTTTGTTAAGTTTTGTGCTGGTTTTGAAGGCTAAAATAAAACGCCATTTGGACTTGAACCCTGTCCAAGGAGAAATCTGCGATTGTGACCCCCTGAGATAGAGTGATCCCTTAATAAATTTAAAAAAAAATATATATATATAAATAAAAAAAAAAAAAAAAAATATATATATATATATATATATATATATATACTAGCAGAAAGACCCGGCTTCGCCTGGGTATATTTCATCTATTTATTTAATGTTTCTGTGTGTCGTTGCAGAGAGAAAGTCAATGCAGCTGACAGAAATTGATTTTTACCTTCATTTTTTCAATCCCTATTGGCTGCGGAGTGGGAGGGGGTGTGGTTTAATGGGACACGGGGGGGGGTGGTTAAGTCCTTCATTTCAGGGTGGCCTGAATTATAGGTTAATGCCATGGTAATTTGAGGAAACACAATGGGTAGCAGTGGAAGAAAACATTGCTTTGCGCGGGTATATTTAATCTATTTCATTTAATGTTTCTGTATGTTGTTGCAGAGAGAAAGTCATCCTCCCTCCCATCCCTGCAGCTGACAGATGTTGATTTTTACCTTCAATTGTTCAATCTCCATTGGCTGGGGAGTGGGAGGGGTCATGGCCTGACTGAGTCGGGGGCGTGACGTTGCAAGACCTGGGACGGGGTTTTAAGTCCTTCTTTTGATGGTGGCCAGAATTACAGGTCGATGCCATGGTAATTTATGAGGACACGCCATGGGTAACAGTGGAAGAAAACATTGCTTTGCGCGGGTATATTTAATCTATTTCATTTAATGTTTCTGTGTGTCGTTGCAGAGAGAAAGTCATCCTCCCTCCCATCCCTGCAGCTGACAGATGTTGATTTTTACCTTCAACTGTTCAATCTCCATTGGCTGCGGAGCGGGAGGGGTCATGGCCTGACTGAGTCGGGGGCGTGACGTTGCAAGACCTGAGGCGGGGTTTTAAGTCCTTCTTTTGATGGTGGCCAGAATTACAGGTCGATGCCATGGTAATTTATGAGGACACGCCATGGGTAACAGTGGAAGAAAACATTGCTTTGCACGGGTATATTTAATCTATTTCATTTAATGTTTCTGTATGTTGTTGCAAAAAGAAATCCAACTTCCCTCCCACCCCTGCAGCTGAAGTAGATTTTTATCTTCATTTTTTCAATCCCCGTTGGCTGCGGAGTGGGAGGGGGCGTGGCCTGACAGAGTCGGAGCGTGGTTTCGCGAGATCTGGGGCGGGGGTCAGAGTGGCATGAATTACAGGTAGATGAAATGGTAATTTATGGGGACCCGCAATGGGTAGCAGTGGAAAAAAACATCTTTTATTAGTACTGAATGGTCGTAGTCTAAAATTAGTCAATTTCATCTACGATTTTTGTGTGTCGTTGCAGAGAGAAATTCATCCTCCCACCCCTGCAGCTGATTTTTTTCAATCCCCGTTGCCTGCGGAGTGGGAGGGGGCGTGGCCTGGCAGAGTTGGGGGTGTGGATTATCAAGATGCTTCGAACGGTTGTAGTCTGAAATTAGTCTATTTCATCTAAAATTTTGTACGTCATTGCAGAGAGAAATTCACCCTCCCACCCCTGCAGCTGACAGAAGTTTATTTTTCCCTTCATTCTTTCAATCCCTGTTGGCTGCAGAGTGGGAGGGGGCATGACCTGACAGAGTTGGGGGTGTGGCTTAGCAAAGCGCTTCGCATAGGTGATTTAATCTATTTCATTTAATGGTTCTATGTGTCGTTGCAAAATGGCTGCAGAGTGGGAGGGGGCGTGGTCTGACAGAGTTGGGGGCGTGACTTAGCAAGACGATTCGAACAGTTGTAGTCTATAATTAGTCTATTTTATCTAAAATTTTTGTGTGTCGTTGCAGAGAGAAATTCACCCTCCCACCCCTGCAGCAAACAGAAGTTTATTTTTACCTTTATTTTTTCAATCCCCGTTGGCTGCGGAGTGGGAGGGGGCGTAACCTGACAGAGTCGGGGGGCGTGGATTAGCAAGACGCTTCACATGGGTGTATTTAATCTATTTCATTTAATGTTTCTGTGTGTCGTTGCAGAAAGAAAGTCAACCTCCCACCCATCCCTGCAGCTGACAGAAGTTGATTTTTACCTTTATTTTTTCAATCCCTGTTGGCTGCGGAGTGGGAGGGGACGTGGCCTTACAGAGTTGGGGCGTGGCTTAGCAAAGCGCTTCGCATAGGTGCATTTAATCTATTTCATTTAATGTTTATGTGTGTCGTTGCAGAATGGCTGCGGAGTGAGAGGGGGCGTGGCCTGACAGAGACGGGGCGTGGCTTAGCAAAAGGCTTCGAACGGTTGTAGTCTATAATTAGTCTATTTCATCTAAAATTTTTGTGTGTCGTTGCAGAGAGAAATTCACCCTCCCACCCCTGCAGCAAACAGAAGTTTATTTTTACCTTCATTTTTTCAATTCCCATTGGCTGCGGAGTGGGAGGGGGCGTGACCTGACAGAGTCGTGGGCGTGGATTAGCAAGACGCTTCGCATGGGTGTATTTAATCTATTTTATTTAATGTTTGTGTGTGTTGTTGCAGAAAGAAAGTCAACCTCCCACCCATCCCTGCAGCTGACAGAAGTTGATTTTTACCTTTATTTTTTCAATCTCTGTTGGCTGCGGAGTGAAAGGGGGTGTGGCCTGACAGAGTTGGGGGTGTGGCTTAGTGAGACCTGGGGCGGAGGTTTTAAGTACTTCTTTTAGGGTGGACTGAATTAAAGGTCAATACCATGCTTATTTATGAGCCCACGCAATAGGCAGCAGTGGAGGAAAACATCTTTTATTACTACTGAACTGTAGTAATAGAAAAAAACATAATTTATATTTATGGTAACCGGAATACCTTTAACAGTGTCAGTGAATAGAAATGGATGAGATCCTCAGCTGCTGATAATTACCTGGTTGTTATGGAAACCTGCCCTCCCTGTGTGTGCCTTTGCAGAGAATGGCAGTTGGAGTTTAAAACCAAAGTTCCCAGTTGTAATGTTGGCTAATGGAGATCATATTTTGGGAATATCTCAGGAACGGTATGTCCTAGAGAGATGAGACCTGGTCTAAAACCTTCCCGGACACCTAATGTACCTGTGTGCCGAATTTGGTGAAAATCGGTCCAGTAGTTTGGTCGCGCATAGAGAACAGACAGACAGACAGAAACTCATTTTTATATTATTAAGAGATATATATTTATATATATATATATATATATATATATATATATATATATATATATAGTATACTAATAAGTAGACCATCTGGTCCCAGATAGCTCCTGAATAGTAAAGGGCCTGCTCAAAGTACTAGATTCTTCCCTGGATAAAGTTAGAAAGGCATAAGGAGGTAAGGAACAAATTAGGATAAAACATCAGGTAAAGAGAAGTTGGAGAGGAGTGTTTAGAGAAAACCTCTAGATTAAAAGATTAAAAATACAGTCATAATGTGAGTGAAATTGGTCAGCTATCACTTTAGCAGTATAAACTAAATCCCCTTCAGGCACTTTAATCATGTAAACACAATTATTCATTTCCCTTTACTTTAAGCAATGCCATAAGCTCATGTTTGGAGTAAAGAAAATATTTAGTAATAATTTAATAATTCATTGATTTAAATGCTGAGTAGCTTCAGTATGGACTGTTTGTGTAAGTGTTCTAGAGTCCGTATCTGAGCAGCGAAAGAGGCAACCTTCCTTTCACACTTGTTCTTTAAAAGCAAGAATATACTGATGAGATGAATTCTAATAAAAACTTTATGAGCTTCCCATAACACATGGGGTGAGACATCAGGCATACTATTAAGCGAGAAGTACTCAACCAGATTTCTAATTCGTGTTTTATTCTTTTCAGAATTCAACACCATCTCATTCAACTCCTAATGAAACGTATTTCTATTTCTGTTATGTGATCAGAATAAATGAAGGCCCATCAACACCTTTTTACAGAATTGCAAGTAATCTTTACTGTTAAAATATAATCAAGCCATTGGTACAACTCGTGCTGAGGGAAAAAACGTTTAGCAGTATCCAATACAGCTGGATGCAAACATCTCCAGGAATCTACCAGATTCAGGCTCTGTAGCTTAATCTTAAAGGGGTGTTCCCAGATTTAAATACTGATGACCTATCCTCATGATAGGTCATCAGTATCTGATTATGGGGTTCTGACACCTGGGACCTCTGACGATCAATTGTTGGCACTCTTGTGATCACCGTGGCCTTCTTTCAGCTTTTCCTAGTCCAATGACAAAATTTGCATTGGTCACGTGGCCTAGGCACAACTCAGCCCCATAGAAGTGAAAAGTGCTGAGCATGATACCAAGCACAGCCGCTATCAAATGTACGACACTGTGCTTGGTAAGCTGCAAGAAGGCAGCGGCACTCACAGGATCATCTGTGCCTTTTCCAACAGCTGATTGGCAGGTGTCCCAAGTGTATGGACAAAAGAAAAAAGTTTGTTAGCCAGTAGTGAGAAATCTTGATGTTCTCCAAATGAGAAACAATCTAAAATATTGTAATTTGATACCCATTAAAGGCTAACTAAAATACATGATGTTATAAAGCGGCAAGCTTTCGAGACTCTGAGGTCCCTTCTTCAAGGCCAGGAATGAAAAAAATCTCTAAAGAAACATGGATATTACTCCACCTCTCTGTTCTTTACTGCTTATATCCATGTTTCTTTAGAGATTTTTTCATTCCTGTCCTTGAAGAAGGGACCTCAGAGTCTCGAAAGCTTGCAGCTTTATAACATTGTGTATTTTAGTTAGCAATTAAAGGGTATCAAATGACAATATTTTATATTGTTTCTCTTTTGGAGAGCATTGAGTGTATCGAGAACTGGAACTAGGCTGCATTCCGAGGGGCTGAGGTCACTGTACGTTTGTACTGCACAATGGAGATCTTTTAGGAGGGACCACTGGGCTACAGGGTATAAAGTCGCATGCATTTCACAGAAAATTAAGCTCTAAGGAAGATGTGTGTCAGACCAGGTTCATTGCCAACTTTTCAAAATTTAAGCCGGCAGACAGACCCAAACTTTTTCTGGTTCACTTCAGACGAATTCAGTAAAACGGTGCATAGCGCCATTTTACTGCACATGTCAGTGTGAAAAAGCACTAGGGAGGAAGAAGAAGGGTTCTCACATGATCTTGATAGGAAGTGAGGGGGGTTTGCTCTGATTGGCTCCCAGGCTAACAGACAGCCTGGATGAGCCAATCAATGCTGCAGCATGCAGGGAGGTGCCCAAGCAGAACAAACAGAACGTAATTTTGTCTTCGGCTGTGAGGGTAGATGGTCTTACAATGTCTGCCAGAAAAAGATCTTGGGGAGTCAGGGACAGTCAAAAGTCCCAATCAAGCTTTTATTCTACTGCCAGGGATATTGAAGGGAAAGGCTACAATTAGAAAGAAGAAGAAAAAGAAGAAGAAGAATTGCATGTGTACAGTCATGGCCAAAAGTTTTGAGAATGACACAAATATTATATTTTCACATGATCTGCTGCCCTCTGGTTTTTATGTGTGTTTGTCAGATGTTTTTATCACATACAGAAATATAATTGCAATCATATTATGAGTAACAAAAGCTTATATTGACAGTTAGAATGAGTTAATGCAGCAAGTCAATATTTGCAGTGTTGACCCTTCTTCTTCAGGACCTCTGCAATTCTCCCTGGCATGCTCTCAATCAACTTCTGGACCAAATCCTGACTGATAGCAGTCCATTCTTGTACAATCAATGCTTGCATTTTGTCAGAATTTGTAGGTTTTTGTTTGTCCACCCGTCTCTTGATGATTGACCACAAGTTCTCAATTAAGATCTGGGGAGTTTCCAGGCCATGGACCCAAAATCTCTATGTTTTGTTCCCTGAGCCATTTAGTTATCACCTTTGCTTTATGGCAAGGTGCTCCATCATGCTGGAAAAGGCATTGTTGATCGCCAAACTGCTCTTGGACGGTTGGGAGAAGTTGCTCTCGGAGGACATTCTGGTACCATTCTTTATTCATGGCTGTGTTTTTAGGCAAGACTGTGAGAGAGCCGATTCCCTTGGCTGAGAAGCAACCCCACACATGAATGGTTTCAGGATGCTTTACAGTTGGCATGAGACAAGACTGGTGGTAGCGCTCACCTCGTCTTCTCCGAATAAGCTGTTTTCCATATGTCCCAAACAATCGAAAAGGGGATTCTTCAGAGAAAATTACTTTACCCCAGTCCTCAGCAGTCCACTCCCTGTACCTTTTGCAGAATATCAGTCTGTCCCTGATGTTTTTTCTGGAGAGAAGTGGCTTCTTTGCTGCCCTCCTTGAGACCAGGCCTTGCTCCAAGAGTCTCCGCCTCACAGTGCGTGCAGATGCACTCACACCTGCCTGCTGCCATTCCTGAGCAAGCTCTGCACTGCTGGTAGCCCGATCCCGCAGCTGAAACACTTTTAAGAGACGGTCCTGGCGCTTGCTGGTCTTTCTTGGGCGCCCTGGAGCCTTTTTGGCAACAATGGAACCTCTCTCCTTGAAGTTCTTGATGATGCGATAGATTGTTGACTGAGGTGCAATCTTTCTAGCTGCGATACTCTTCCCTGTTAGGCCATTTTTGTGCAGTGCAATGATGACTGCATGTGTTTCTTTAGAGATAACCATGGTTAACAGAAGAGAAACAATGATGACAAGCACCAGCCTCCTTTTAAAGTGTCCAGTGGTGTCATTCTTACTTAATCATGTAAGATTGATCTCCAGCCCTGTCCTCATCAACACCCACACCTGTGTTAATGGAGCAATCACTGAAACGATGTTAGCTGGTCCATTTAAGGCAGGGCTGCAATGATGTTGAAATGTGTTTTGGGGGATAAAGTTCATTTTCTAGGCAAATATTGACTTTGCAAGTAATTGCTGTTAAGCTGATCACTCTTTATAACATTCTGGAGTATATGCAAATTGCCATTATAAAAACTGAAGCAGTAGACTTTGTAAAAATTAATATTTGTATCATTCTCAAAACTTTTGGCCATGACTGTAGAATAGGGATAGGCAGTGAAAGCTGTCAGCCAGGCAGTGAGGAGCTGAGGCTGGCTGTGCCTCCCTTTGGGTTGGCCCCAATGTACCGCTGGATCCCCCAGACACCATCAAGGTGTCACCACGTGTTGCTGCTCTCCGGAAGGGATGGTAATGCGTGGGAAATAAGTCCAGAGAGTCCAGGGCTGCAGTTAACCAGTGTGCTTCTTTACAATAACCTACAAAGAGCAACAGAGTCCGTATAGCTCAAAAATAGAAATTTTATTGAGATAAATACATATAACATAACATAATTAAAAGAGGAAAAGAGAGATGAAGAACCCACAAAACAAACGGGTGCATAAATATTTAATGAATAAAACGTTGTCTCCCATATCCCTATGAATATGCTATATATGCTCAATAAGTGAGGCAGAAATCTATACAGATAGATACATAAATAAAGGACATGTGTCCAGATATATATACTACCTCAAGAGCATGTGGGGACAGCTATCAAACATAATCAATGCAATATAAATAAAAAATGAACAGTTCCTGATAACATACCCATAAAATCACAGTGTCCTCT
Organism: Rhinella marina; assembly: GCA_900303285.1. Lineage (NCBI taxonomy): Eukaryota > Metazoa > Chordata > Amphibia > Anura > Bufonidae > Rhinella > Rhinella marina. The sequence goes on from ONZH01001049.1 coordinate 22,906, forward strand.
GGAGAACCGCACACCCCAACGTTTCGGCAACACGCCTTCCCCTGGGGCGGTATGGGGATGGTAATGCGTGGGAAATAAGTCCATAGAGTCCGGGTCTGTAGTTAACCAGTGTACTTATTTACTGGAGGAAATCATGTGCAAAACAATAAAGGAGAAGCATAGGGCTAGCTTTTCCAGTCTCCTCCCTGGCAGAAGAACGGTGTTATGCTGAGGAAAGGTCTGAGCTAGCTGTCCCTCTCTCAGAAGGCTGGTACCCTGGTCAAAGGCTAGAGGCAGGGGCGTTGCTAGGCTAAAACATTCGGGACCTGGGCCCCTGATGTTTTCTCCCAGGCCCCGAATGTCCTGCCTGTTAGACAAATACAATTGTATTGCCGTCCTCAGGACGGCAGTACAATTGAATCTAACAGACTGCAAGATATGTAGGACCTAGGATGACATCACTTGGGCAGGGTTCTGTTAGGGTTTTTCACACCTGCGGCATGTGACTCCGGCAGGCTGTTAGGATCAGTGCTGCCGCTGCTGCACGTGTGGGGCCGGAACTACTCTCCGGCCCCATTCACTGTAATGGCGGTGGGCCATGGATATGGCTGCAGCACGGCAACTCCTGCTGCAAGCAGGGTTTGCCATGCTGTGGCTGGATCCGTGGCCCGCCCCCATTACAGTGAATGGGGCAGGAGCGTAGTTCCGGCCCCACACGTCCAGCAGCGGCAGCACTGATCCTAACAGCCTGCCGGAGTGGGCAATGGGGGTGGGCCATGGATATGGCTGCAGCACGGCAACTCCTGCTGCAAGGCAGCCGGAACAAAAGTATAGCATATTGTACTTTTGTTCCGGCCGCCTCTCAGCAGGGTTTGCCATGCTGTGGCTGGATCCGTGGCCCGCCCCCATTACAGTGAATGGGGCCGGAGAGTAGTTCTGGCCCCACACGTGCACCTGCTACAGCATGGATCTGGCGGGCTGTTCACCCACGGAACAGCCTGCTGGGGTCCCCTGCCGCAGGTGTGAAACTAGCTTTAGGCTACTTTCACACTTGCGTTGTAAGGATCCGTTTGTGAGATCTATCACAGGCTCTCATAAACGGTCCAAAACTGATCAGTTTTGTCCTAATGCATTCTGAATGGAAAAGGATCCGTTCAGAATGCATCAGTTTGCTTCAGGTCAGTCAGCATTCCGCTTTGGAGGCGAATACTAAAACGCTGCTTGCTGAGTTTTGGTGTCTGCATGAAGAAACTGATCCAAACTGGCCATTTAAAAGATAATACAACCGGATCCGTTCAGAACTGATGCAGACGGTTGTATTATGATGATGGAAGCGTTTTTGCTGATCCATGACGGATCCAGCAAAAACGCTGGTGTGAAAGTAGCCTTATTTACTTTGGACTGTGGCGTGGAGTGATGTTATTTACATGGGACTGCATGTTAGAGATGGCTGGGGGCAGGTTTATGTTATTTACATGGGACTGTGGGGTGGAGTGATGTTATTTACACGGGACAGCATGTTGGAGGTGGATGTGGGAAGGAAGTGATGTTATTTACATGGGACTGTATGTTGAAGGCAGCTTTCGGAGGGGGTGATATTTACATAGGACTGTATGTTGATGACGGCTAGGGGAATGATGTTATTTACATGGGACTGTATATTGGAGGGGGCTGGAGAGATTGTGTGATGTTATTTACACAGGAGGGAAATAGCTTTATTTACATGGGACTGTATGGTGGAGGGGCTGAGGAATTATAATTTCTGAGGACACTAAAGGGAGGAATATAACTACAGCGGGCACTTCAGGGTGAGCATTATAACAGTAGGGGGAGCGATATAAATACTGGGGGCACTGGGGGTATTATAGGAGGGAGCTTTATAGGAGGGACTTATAGATCCGCCTTATTTCTACTAAGAGCACTATGGGGGACCTTATTACTACTGAGGGGTCTGTAGAGAGCTTTATTACCACTGGGGGAACAATAGGGAGCCTTATTACTACTGGGAGCTCTGTGAGGGCATTATTAATACTGGAGGGCTCCTCTACTAATGGAGGCACTCTTGGGGAGCATTATCAGTGCTGGGGTCACTGTAGGGTGCAGTGTTACTAATGAGGGAATTACTACTGGTAGGACTATTACTATGGGGGCAGTATTATTTCTTCTGGATAGTATTTGGGGGTTTTGGGGGGCACAGCGAGCAGCAGGATAAGACTGTGGGGACTCCAGGTTGGGGAATGATAATAGAAAAGTGAGGAACCTAAGATGTCTGTGTGTCACATTCTGCAGAGACGAGGAGTGGCTGAGAGAAGTTGTCTGGACCAAGTGGAGAAGATGATGACAGAGAAGATCTACATCAGAGGAGACGTCACCTGGAGGCCCTGGATGTGAGGTATGTGCTGCTGTATAGCAGGGTTGGGGCGAGGGGCGACGTAGAGATTTGGGCCATTATCATTGGGGCTTGGGCCCCGGATCTTTTGAGACCCTAGCAACACCCCTGGCTAGAGGCACATGGTCTGTCACTCAATAGTCCGGGGGGCTCCTTGGTGACAGGGCTAGTGACTCATGGTCTGTGGCTCAGCATCCCCATCTCATTGTCTTCTTCTGGTCACTCATGCAGACTGGCATGAGTCTCCCCCTCCATGCACAGTTTCCTAACTGCAGAAAAGTAAGGGCTTTGACTGCTCTCCTTATATACCGTTTCTAGCTAAACTAGAACCTTATAGTGGGTGGGGTGGAGTGATGAAACTCAGTCCAAACAATTACAATTTTGAAATTTATGAACGGGTCCGCATAAGCAGGGAATACGGGCAAGGAGTGCATATTGCTGCTCCTGCCCATGCCCCCTGGAGGATTACTAACTCCTTCCATAGCACATGGGTATTCTGTACCCATGTACTATGCCAGGATTAGCTGAGTGGAGGGGGCTCCTTTTTCTGTCTGCTTCGCTAAGCTAAGAGCTGAGATGCAGTTCTGGCATAGTGCATTAATAAAGTATATTAGAAAAAACTTTTATTAGGGCATTAGGGACAGCTTATTAAAATTTGATACAAAGGTTTAGTTACTCATTAAACCCTATAGCAGCTGTAGAAAATGACCAGCTTCTTATTCAAATTCCAAAAAGTCTCTGAGTATTTATTAACCCTTTAAACAGAGCCTCGCAAATACAGTGCAAAAGGAGCATGATATATATCACAACATACATATAAAATGCAGTAATATAGTATTAATCAGTGCACGATAACCCTTTCAAGTAAAATAAAGTAAGAAGTTTATAGCTTTGCATAGGGGAAACGGGGGCAAATGTCCAGACTTCACAGTATTCCTCCTCCAGGGTACTACACTAGTACAACTCTAGCTACTGCAAACCTTAAAAGCAGCTACCTGCAAGTATATTACTTTAATTTCTTCCCATTTTAACTGAAATCATTTCTTTTTTTGGCGGTGTGGGGTGGAATAAGACCAAAACTGTACAATGCGTGTTTTTCTATCAATGTAGCACTTTACATCTCTTTGAAAACACCTGGAATACTAGTCCAAACTCCATGTCAGAGCATCTCCACATAGTTAATTTAATCTTTTATTATTTTAGAAACCATATAATATACATAATATACACAGGGTAGCGGACAAAAACATTAGGGAGTGGTAATGTAATATTAGATCGAAATCCGTTAATTTCCATCGTCACACAGTTCCAATTTTTTATTTTTTTTTTAGACCGGGTTGCAGAATTTATTATAACCAGTATATAGGTGATTTCATGCCTTACAATACGCAGGGTATCACACAAAATTATCTGTGATTAATAAGGTGACATTCGTTATTAGTGTTGAGTGAACATGTTCGGCCGAATACACTACTCGGCCGAACATGACGGTGCTCGGGACCACGCGGTATTCGGCCTGAGCGCCATGCTTGAGTCACCTCCCTGCACGCTAATTAGCCAATTAGCGTGCAGGAAGGGATGGCATTCAGTGTAATGCCAGTAGCCATCTTAGCTACTGGCATTGCACTGATTGGCTAGCTGGGTCACATGTCACCGGGTGTTATAAAGCACCCGGTGACATGTGACCTGGCCAGTGTTAGACAGGGAGAGCTGCTGAATGCAGGGACAAACAGTGTAGGGAGAGAAGCACGCTAGGCAGGGATAGAAATCGCTAAACAAAGACCAAAAAGCCCTTTTAAGGGCTATTATATCTGGCACAAACCTACATTTTATTATTTTGGAGGACTTTAAAGGTGGTGAAAATAGCGCTAGGTGGCCTGCCATTAATGCCAAATGTGCTGCTGCATGCTGTAGGATACTCTCTGTATACTATATACCTGACATACTTTGCTATAATTTCTGCTGTTCAGCCCGCAGTACTTCTTTTGCGTCTTGCTGTATAACATTTGCATAGGGATAGAATTTCTATAGGCAGGGTTAGTATTATTGTTCAAAAGACACAAAAGTCCATATTTAAATCCTTCTGCATTTTTTTTTTTGGTGGCAAAAAAAAAACCCAAGTGTGCCCTGTCAGTAACGCTAGGTGCACAGCGTATTACAACCGTTCAAAAGTCTATGTAGCTGACTGTCATCCGTTGTTACATTTAATACTGTTAATTTAGGCCGCAGTTCCTCATTTGCGTCTGCAGTTTAATTTGCCCAAGGAGGGAATTAAACTATAGGGATAGGATTTGGGTAGGTAGAAAGATTGTTTCTGTTCCAAAAAAGACCAAAGTCCATTGTGAAATACGTCTGCTTTTTTTTTTTTTGGGATGGCAAAAAAAACCCCAAGTGTGCCCTGTCAGTAACGCTAGGTGCACAGCATATTACAACCGTTCAAAAGTCTATGTAGCTGACATCCGTTGTTACATTTAATACCGATAATTTAGGCCGCAGTTCCTCATTCCTATATAACATTTGCGCAAGGAGGGACTTATACTGTAGGGTAATGATTTGGCTAGGCAGGGCTAGTTATTCTGTTCAAAAGACACAAAAGTCCATTGTTATATCTGGCTGCAATATATTATATTTGTGATGGGTTAAAAATTGCGCAAGGTTGCATGACCTTAACACCACCTTTTCAGCGTCTGCTGTCTAACATTTGTGTATCCCAAATAACAGAAATCCGGTGTATTTTTTTCTGCAGTTACTGAAGGCGACATTACTAATGTCGCCGTGATTAGCGGCAGAAAGAAACGCAATAAATGTCAGGTATATAGGAGAAACATACATTGTACTGCACACGCTGCGCGGCTGGTGTTAAGATTAGGCAAACTTGCGAAAATTTTGACCATCAAGAATAACAATAGTGCAGCCAGATATAACAAAAGTCCTTAAACGGACTTTGTGGTCTTTTCAACAGAACAACTAGCCCTGCCTAGCCAAATCCTATCCCTACACTAGACTACACTACATCTGTGCCTGATTGCGCAAAGGTATGTGACATTACCTGCACTGCGTCTGCTGCATAACGTTTGCTCATTCGGTGAAATTTTTCTGCTCATACACTATAAAAAATCTGCACAACTGTACTTTTGACAAACTTGCATATATACCATTTAGTATGCGCAAGGCGAGCAGTAAGGGACAGGGAAGTGGGCGTGCTGCTGATGGAGCACAGTGGGCGCGGTGAAACAGTGTCTGCTGGCAGAGCACAAGAAACAAAGTCATCCAAAACTCCTAGCTTCATGTCTCAGTTTCGAGGGTGGCGCAAGACAGGTTCTTGTTAAGTCAACATGATCAGAGTGCGGTTAATTTTTTAGGTTAAAAAATCAGGGGTGAGGGCCTACTGGTGAACCTCTTAAGTATTTAAAGGCGAGGCAGCCTAATAAGCAGTTTGATATGATGGAGGAAGAGGAGGAAGAGGACGAGAAGAGGAAGGGGTTCATGGAAATACAGTGTATTCAATACACCTTAAAAGCCACATTTAAAGTTCCTTTATGTTCAGCCCCTTTCCTCTGGTGGGGCAGCGAAGTCAGGGGCAATCCAGACCTTGTTCATTTTGATTAGCGTCAGTATTTTCAGTTGACAGGCGGATGCGCTTAGCAGTTATTATGCCCCCAGCGGCACTAAATAACCGCTCCGACAAAACGCTGGCAGCAGGGAAAGGCCAGTACCTCCAAGGCGTAGAGTGCCAGTTCGTGCAACGTGTCCAGCTTAGACACCCGATAATTATAAGGCACAGAGGGATCGCTGAGGACTTTGACATTGTCAGCTAAGTACTCCTTTACCATTTTACAAAACTTTTCCCTCCTAGTTGTGACACTAGGCCGCCTATCAGACCCTTTTCCACATGAAGCGCTGTCCGTCTTAATTGTGAGCAGGTAGATTTCCAGCGCGTGCTCAGGTCACACAGCAGTCAGTGAGCTGGCAAGTGTAAGCGCTGCTGCAGCGTTGCCAGACCGGTGGAAGCTGTAGGTGACTTTCGGAAATGGGCACCTTCACCAGCAGCCCAGGCAAATTGGTGTAGGTTTTGAGAAACCACTGAGTTGAAGCAGTTGTTTGGCCTGAGGGAGACTCCTGTTCGTCCTTCCTGTTGGAGGAACAGGTAGACTCATTCCTGTCATTAGTTCCAGGGTCCTATAGGGTCAGTTTGGTTTAGGTTCCTGTGTATGAACTCGCCTACGTTTGAGGCCTGTTCATACTGGTAGTCAATCAGGATTAGAGTCATGGTTTCCTTTAAGAGGTGTCCATCTACCTTCTTTAGTTTCCAGGCCTAATCTCCTTTCCCTCCTACGCTCTATGTGGTTTTCCCCCCACACCTGAGCGGGACAGTATGTGTGTGAGCTTGCCGAGCTCCAAAGCCGCCACCAAGTTGCGGCCGTTGTCAGACACAACCACGCCTGGTTGTAGGTTGAGTGGCGAGAGCCACAGCTCAGCCCGGTCCCTTATACCCTGCCACAGCACTGTGGCGGTGTGTTGTTTGTCACCTAAGCAAATAAGTTTCAGCACAGCCTGTTGCCGCTTCCCTATCGCTGTGCTAAACTGCTTCCAGCTACTGACTGATGGCTGACTGGTGCTGCAAGATGAGAATTCCTAGATTTAAGTGGTGGAGGAGAAGGAGGGGTTGCAGCCGCTAATGTAGGTGGTGGCGGAAATCCTGATGGAGGTGGGGCCACAATCCTTTGTGTCGGTAGCACCTGTGCCATCCCAGGGTACGACTCGCTCCCAGCCTCCACAGCGTTCGCCCAGTGTGCCGTCAGGGAAATGTAGCGTCCCTGGCCAGAAGCACTTGTCCATGTGTCAGTCGTTAAGTGGACCTTCCCAGTAACTGCGTTGGTCAGGGCACGGGTTATGTTACGGGACACATGCAGGTGTAAGGCGGTGAGGGCACACCGGCAAAAATAGTGGCGGCTAGGTGCTGAGTAACGAGGGACAGCCGCCGCCATCAGACTGCGAAAAGCCTCAGTGTCCACAAGCAACATTTTCAGTGACAGCAATTTGTAAAGGTCTGCATTTAGTGCTATGGCCTGTGGGTGGGTGGCTGGGTATTTGCGCTTTCGTTCAAAGGCCTGGGGTATGGACATCTGTACGCTGTGCTGGGACACAGAAGTGGATGTGCTCGCTGATGGTGCTTGCGAGGGTCCAGGTGCAGGGGGGAGGCATCTGGGCCTGCGTCTTGGCTAGCACGTAACACAGGGAAGAGGAGGCAGTGGTGTGACCCGCAGACACCAATTGTGGATCCAGACGTTTGGCCCACTTATTAGGGTGCTTTTCTGCCATGAAGATCATGCTGGTGGTGGTCAGGTTGCTAGTGTTCATGCCCCTGCTCATTTTGGTACGGGTTGCAAATGACAATTCTTTTATCGTCCACACTTGTTGGTGTGGCCTGCCTTCTACCTTTTGCCACCCCACCGCCTCTTCCAGCCTGTTGCGGTGCTGCGCATCCCTCCCCCTCTGTACTGCTGTCCTCGCTCAGCTTGCCTCCTTGCCATGTTGGGCCAGTGATTTCATCGTCCACTACTTCCTCTTCCTCTTCAGGAAGGAATTTTTTCCCTAAAGTGAGGAATATTGGCTTCTACCTCACAGTTTTTTTCCCTTCCTCTGGATCAACTTGCAGGATAACGAACTGGATGGACAAATGTCTTTTTTCGGCCTTATAAACTATGTTACTATGTTACTTCTTCACTCTGGTCCTCATCCTGACAAGCTGACGTTCAGTGCTGCTGACACTCAAAAAACATTTGGGGTGAGGGTCTGCTGCTGATCTGACCGTCTAAAACATTAGGGGCGAGTGCCTGCTGCTGATCTGCCAGTGTAAAACATTAGGGGTGAGGGCGTGCTGCTACTTGCGCTTTACGTACAAGTAAATATATGTTTCCTAAGAAAATTTCCTCTAAAATCGATGTTGTCTTGGGTTTTGGGGGGGGTATTTTTGTCATTCCGTAAAAGTGGCGTAATACTCGGACATCATCGTTAACTGCAGCGACTTCGGAGTCCAAGATGCATCCAGACATCCTCCCCATGCTGTTTCCTAACCATTTCAGAGGTGTTTCCACCATTTTCTCACGTTTCCCTATCAACCAGACACCCTCCCCTCTGCAGAGCAGGGGGTGCCTGGTCTTCTCCAATAGACTTCCATTATACTCAGGTGCTCGGCCGAGCACTCGAGCACCATCTAGTGTTCGGCCAGAGCACCCGAGCATCGGGGTGCTCAATCATCACTATTAGTTATCAACCCATTTCCATTTATTTTTATCTACACATGGTTCCAGTATTTTGGGGGGGGGGGGTGATAAATTTATTAAAACTAGCATATACGTGATTACTACAGCAATACGCAGGGTAGCGCACAACATTATCTGAGTGTTAACAGATTTCGGCCTCAATCTGTTTCAATTTTTTGGGGGCGAACAACAAAGGTTTTCGCTGTGTGGCAAGGTTTGAAGAGGCTACAAGGTTTGTCAGCAGGGACAACTGTGGCATGAACATTCTCACCCCCCAAACATTGGCTCTCATTTACCAGGGGACAAAGGTGGAAGAAGAATAGCTACGCATCTTCTGTCTGCCACGGTGGGGGACCCACAAAAGGAATCTGCCATGGTGGAGGAGAATGGAGCGAGCCTAAATGACATATGTAATGAGGGGAGCCATGATGTCATGGCTCCTAGCATTACATATGGTTATATGCGATTAATAGACAGTTATATTTCTAACTTACCTGTTTGATGGATTCTTCCAAAGGATGGCATGAGGACAAACATGCATCTTGATTGGAGAATTCCTCAACGGCTTGTTCGGGTGAACCTGTGAAAAGAAAGAAGATCAACGTTACCTGCGCACACACGTAAGTATCTTCAGTGATTTCCCTCCCTCCCTACCCCCTTTTATTTTCATTGTCGCTTTGCTTACCGAGGGCATGTTAAGTCAGTCAGTCGAGTGGACTTGATTTATTTGTTTATTAATTAATTATTTTATTTAATATTTTGGTTCTTAAGTGAACGTTATATGAATTGGAAGCATTGCGGTCAAAACCAGCCATAGAATATTTTAAATAGATAAACTTAAAAAAATTGAGTTATACCTTATGTATGTTTATTGGTTCTTTATTATTAAATGGAAATGGAGACTATGACATCATGAAAATGAGGAGCTGCTATTGCAAGAGAAGGAGGAGTCAGTGTTGGAGGAGCAAGAGGACAATGATGATGATGATGGCACAGGTCAGGACACCCAATCATCTCAGTGAGGGTGGAGCTGGAAAGAACTGGCTTCTCAGGAATGCTCACAACAATGGCGAGCTGTATGATCGCTTGCTTACACAGTGACAGATGTATATTTGACATCAAGCAATCTGAGAATTACCGGGTAGCCATCATTTTACACCTATCAAAGTAAAATGGTAGAATGTTTTCCTCCCACAGAAAGGGAGGTCAAATTACGTGATAACCAGGAAACACTGTGTACACATCACAAACATCACTTTTTTCAAAATGAATTAAGCCTGGATTCAGGACTCCGCGGGCTGAGGCAGCTGAGTAGATCTGGTCTTGTTGATGGTGCCATCGTTGCCACTTGCCTACTGTCCTGCCTTCGTCATGCCGCTGCTGCCATTATGCAACTGCTGCGGCCTGCCGACCATCATGTTCTGTACAGCTGCTGCCTCCATCATGCTACTGCCACCTTCATGCCACTTCTGATGGCTGCCTACCATCATTTTCAGTAAGGCTGCTACTGCCTGCCTGCCAACATGTACCATATGGCTGCTGCTGCCACTGCCACCTCAGCTGCTGCTGGTCCTCGCGACTAATCCTCTACTGCCACCACTATTAATGTCAAGCATCTGCCACTACTACTATTGCTACTACTTTTACTACTGCAACTACTTCTAGACAATGGACCTACTGCCTTATATGTTCCATGCTATGTTGACTCCGATGCTGCTACTATTGCAGCCATGTGCCCCTTATTAGTTTACTCTTTCCACATCAACAATGCACTGCTGCTGCTCTCAATTAAAGGGGAGAATTTTTATAGGCTCATTCCTAATGATACATAGAACAAGAAAGGTAAGTACAGCACCTGTATTACTTAATCAAAGTCACTGAATGCATGTCCCTGCAGGAGTCCAGTCCAGGAGACCCCACTTGTATCCAGAAATCCAAAAAAGAAGCGAGGACAGCATCCATATAATCAAAGTGCAAATGCAACGTTTCGGCTGCACTTATCCTTTTTCAAGCATGATTGAAAACGGCTGAGTGCAGCCAAAACGTTGCATTTGGGTACGGTGATGGATTACTCTTCACTTTGATTATATGGATGCTGTCCTCGCTTCTTTTTTGGATTTCTTTTTTGGATTTCATTCCTAATGAACCACATTTTCTTCTGACAATTAACACTTGTGTGTGTCATACGGGCAGGCATTCTGCAGACATAATTTTTGGACTCTTGGTCCCTCAAGCCACTTTTTAATTTTTTTTTATCCCATGCCAACATGTATGGTGTTAAGGGACAATTTTTGGAATCTTTGTATTCTGAAAAAGCCTAACACATGACAGCGTGGATTGCTATATCATTATATATATATGTCAGTGTCACTCAGACATGATTTACTCTTGTTGTCATTGCGTTCGAAAACTTGGGGAAGGGGGAGGGGGGGAGAAAAAATAATCATAAAAAATAAAGGAAAACAGATACGTTTTCCTAAAAATTATGAGTCCTAGGAGACTAGAGGGTAGAGGGCAATTGGAGCCACTTGGATATTACTTGCCTATATAAATTATGTATTAACATACATGGCCATTGCTACTGTATATATTGTTAGTCTAAAATTTTCTAAGGTGTAATGGTACATATATGAATGTAGAGGTGTTTCTGAGAACTGTCATTCAATGTTATGATTATAGCCTGTTAAAGGCCAAAGGAAATGGAGGTCCCTATGCTGTGTTCTTGGGACACACTTGTGACCTAATACATTCTTGAAAAAGATATGTGTATATAAGTATGTTGTCTGACACACAGGAAGTTATTTATCAAACTGGTGTAAAGTAGAACTGGCTTAGTTGCCCTTAGCAACCAATCCTCCTTTCATTTTCCAAAGGAGTTATCAAAATGAAAGGTGGAATCTTAGTTGCTATGGGCAACTAAGCTAGTTCTACTTTACACCAGTTTGACAAATGACCCCAACATTGTCCACATTATTTAAGTATGTATTTTTTTCTTCACAGCACTGTTAACAACCTTGATGAAGAAGCTGGGCATGACAGCAGCTTCACCCAGGAAGACCCTGTGTCAGCCCAACCTGACTCTCCAGCATCAGTCATGACAGGGGCGCACAGAAACCAAGAAGAAAACCCTGCACCTGAGGAAGGCAGGGAAGAATCTTTTGAGGCGGCCAATCCTGTGACTTCCAGCCTTGACCTTTGCTGATGCCAGCTACGCATGAGAAGGGGGGCTAGGTAGACCTCTGTTTCTGCTCCTGATACTTGAGCCCTGATTGATGCTCAGGTGCTTGAGTATCTGAACAGAAACAGGGGTGAGGGGAAGGAGGAGCAGATTCTAAAAGGGTTTTCCCCATTACATTCGGAATTTATCCCAAGAAAAACAGAATATGTTAATAAATGTAATGACTAGTGTTGAGCAAATCGAGCTTCGGATCATAGATCCAAAGTCAATTAGTTCTAACACTTTGTTTAAGTCCGAAGTCGCGTAAGACTTCGGTGAATAACTTTGGGCTAAACTAATTTTGCCTCCGCGGTGTAGATATATTTTTAAGCTCTACGAGACAGGTCTCTGTACAGCATTAAAAAGAAGTGTTAGAACGAATCGACTTCAGATATATGATCCGAAGCTCGATTCACTCAACACTAGTAATGACCTCTATTTTGTATTCACCAACGGCTCTGATAGAGTTGATCCATAGAGTGGACCAACTAAAAAATAAAAAGATTTCCCCTCAAAATGCAACCCAACCTGGCCCCAGTATGACACACCATGCACCGAGGCTGAGTAGCTTCTCCCAGCCTCTATATTTGCAGGATCGGGAATATTCTGGTCGGCAGGGATTTCATGGTCCATCCACAAGCGATGCACTACATGGGAATATGGGAGGGCACCAAGGCCAAGGACCTGGCCCTTTCACCAGGGACCTATTTGATATTTGACATCTGTAATTTGTAGACAATAAGCAAAGGTAATATATTAGTAAACACTAAACATATTTATTAAACCTTATCTCATGGGTAGTAAGGCTACAGTGAAAGTTTAATGTATATCGCCATTTGGTCCTCTTCATGTCTTCACTGGCAGAAGTACAAATGCAGGTACCTTGGACAGCGTCATTGTCTGTATTTCATTTACATCGACTTCACAACAGTTTTACATTCTGACGTCTAGCAGCCAAATTTTTATTAATGTTACAAATAACACATGGTTTTGAAAGCTAACATACAAATTCATCCATGTCAACCACATTACATACCCCAATTACATTTTATCTTTTATTAATATTCAACACATTAGACCCAAACAACACTGATTGGATCAATATAAAAGGTTATGTGTAATGAGGTATTAGAGGGTATTTGAGGGTACATATCTTGTCACTTTATTGTAACATGTACTCATGTACATGATATATGCACAAAAGCTTCAATGGAGATCAGGACTATGATATTTGCCTACATTATACCCCAGCCTGCAAGCCAGCATCAAGGGTCCTCATTGTCTTGCGAGTCCTTACACTATCTACATAAAACAAAAAAATGAGACCAGCTACTTAAAAAAATAAAAAAATACTAAGGGACCCAGAGTCCAGGTGAAATCAATGCTTGCTAGAAACTACGTCCATCTGCCATAGCAATGCCCCCTCAGGGCTGGAGAAATAGACTGCATAGATCTCCTGAACTGCAAGTCCAGTGCTTCCAGGTTGCCCATGCTGGGTTTGGTCCAATCAAACAGATAAAGAACATGTCAGAAATTGGTCCAGTTTAGCATCTGAGGGAGCATCATGAATCCTGATGAAGTTGTGCAGGAGCACATATGCTTTAATCACCAGGGTGGTATTGTCTGGTGCCATCTGTAAGGATTGCAGGAATACCCCCTATTTGTTGGTAAGTTTTCCAAACACACTCAATATAACAACGTACTCTTGTCAACCGATAGTTGAATATACCTCTGGTGTAATCCAGTTTGCCTCTGGGGAAAGGCCGCATGACATGGGGTGCCAAAGCAAATCCGTCATCGGCCATGATTACAAACGGAGCCAGTGGTCCTGAAAATTCTTCTGTGCTCTGGGAGGGTAAGCTGGTTGGCTTGAAGCCAATCACCCATTCTAGAAGCACTGAAAATGCGAGAATCTGCAGTGCTTCCATAGGCCCTGACATCCACAATCATAAACTTATAAGTAGTGTCAGCCAAGGCTAACAGAAAAATATTGTTTATAATTGTAGTAACGGGATCCTGAGTGTTTGCCATCCATTGCCCCAGTGCAATTTGGAAACTGCGCACCAAGATGAAGGGCAATTCTGATCCAATCCTCTGCCTTGGACTCTGGCATCAACGCTTCCTGGAATCACTGCCAAATAACTTCACATAATTGACGGACAATCCGAGAAATTGCTGAGATGTCCAGCAGGAACTCAAAATGCAGTGATGTTGCTAGGAATCTAAAACACAAACAAAATACACATTATAAATAAAGACATATAAAAATCTATTTTTATATATTTTATATTACATATACAGTAACTACAACACATTCACAATGTAACATATGCTATGACACTATATACCATTAGAACATAAACATGCACACTTTATACAGATGTAGCAGCGCTAGCAATCACAGAGGAATCGTGTAAGCGCAGAACGATATCGCAAACACAGATTTACGTTAGCATTAACCTATTATCTAATGTAATTACCATTACAATGCTTACTAATTAGCTACAGTATGTCTAACCTCTACACTGCCTACCAATAGCTATGTCTAAGGCTACTTTCACACTAGCGTTTTAAAATTCCGGTATTGAGTTCCGTCATAGGTGACGGAAAAACGCTTCAGTTTTGTCCCCATTCATTGTCAATGGGGACAAAACTGAACTGAAGACAACGGAATGCTCCCGAAAGCATTCCGTTCCGTCTTCATACCGGAGAACAAACCGCAGCATGCTGCGGTTTGCTCTCCGGTCCAGGCATCCACACCAAGACGGATCCGGAATGACCCCAAATGCAAGTCAATGGGGGCGGATCCGTCTGGTGTGACTACAATGGTAACCGGATCCGCCCTCCATTGACTTTCAATGGAGTTCATGACGGATCCGTCACCACATACACACAATAAACACATACAGACATAGACATACACATAAACATAAACATACACAGACATATATACATACAAATACACATACATACTTACACGCTCCCCGGCAGGTCTCCAGAGCGCCGGAGGGACAGGACGGCGCGCACAGATGACGATTCCACCAGGCGCCCAGCAGAGGGCGCTGTGGGGAATCATCACCTGTGCGAGCTGTCCTGCTCCTCCGACGTTCTGGAGACCTGCCGGGAGCATGTAAGTATGTATGTGTATTTGTCTGTGTATATGTGTGTGTGTCTGTGTGTATGTATGTACAGTGTGACATGTGTGGGGCCGGAGAGCGGTTCCGGCTCCACACATGTCGTTGCGGCAGTCCTGATCCGGCAGCACCCTTCACCTGCCGGATCAGGCCTGCCGCTAGTGTGAAAGTAGCCTTACCTATACACTGCCTACCGATAGCTATGCCTAACCTAATTAAGTAACAAAGAGAGAGGGAATTAAGCAAATGCAATGCAGGAAATGCAGTGCCTCATACTGTACGTGAGGCGAGGATGCAGAGACACTAACAAAATATCAAGAGTTTATGGACATACAACAAAATCCATGCAATTTGTCAGGATATCACCACAAATCTATGTACAATGTAGGGAAGTGGCCCTTCCTGCACCACTGAGAGGCAATTGGGTGAACCCAATGCCTCCTCCTACTCATTTCCTTATTCAGCATAGAAAACTGCCATCCGTATAGCCGAGAATGTAGCCAGCATAGCAGAACCTCATCTACAAAGTTGTTATGCATGATAAAACAGTTATCAATTGCCAGAAACCAATGCCAGCCAAGTAGAGGAATCCCAAAGAGCTCTGTACGCTGTAAAAAGCAGTGGAAAATGCCATCTAAGCTACCATGTGACCATCTAATATAGGGTTGTGCAAAAGGGGCTGTGCCTTTAATTTGTGACTAATTCCTCTTTCTGTTTTTTACGGTCCGCAAAATGTTTACGGAAACCATATGGACATGTTTTGCGGAATAACGCAACCAATGCTGAAACAACACAGATTAACTACTTGAGTCATATACGGAGACACAGTTCTTAAAAATACAGACCTTAAAACACCAACGGTCTTATACATGAGCATGAGGGGAGGGGTGGAAACCCATAACATTATAAAAAACTACTATTAAATCAGTCATTACATTCAAGGGAAATGTAGATAGAAGATGGAGATTGTCCACCACATAACTACCAGGAATGGTGGAGCAGGAAAGCTCTGAGTCTGACCCCTGGCTACATGATACTGTATCAGCAGATGACAGCAGATTATCCGGCTGTGATTGAGATGAGTGTACCATCCACTCCACTACCTCATCCACTTTCTCCTCCACTACAATTTTGCGCCTTGGTGGGTTAGCCTGGTGGAACAGTGGCCAACTATTGTGAATTCTACAAGTAGAAGCTCCGGTTACAGGTCCTTTGCTACCCTGTTCCACCTTCTTTTTTTTTTTGGAGGCCAGAACCCTTTTGCTTTTCCATGCCAGACATTTTTCACTTGACTGTGGCCCTGCAGCTGGTCTTTGTCTCTCTCCCTGTCTCTCTCCCTGCCTGATTAATTATTAGCCCTGCCCTTGCCCTGCAGTATCCCTGATATGTGTAATATGGATTCCCAGAACAATTACACCCAATTTTAACAAAACAGTTCTCTGTCTTTCAGAACTTCACAGACAGTGCTTCTGCTCGTCTCAGCAGTCGCAGCACAACTGATGCGTCACTGGCTTACCGAGCCTGAGCCAATCAGAGAAAGCTCTTCCCACTAGGTCAGGTGACCGCTGTCTTCCCAGGCTTTATGAACAGTAAATAATGAACAGTAAAAGTTCACTAATTAACTGAGTTCATATTTATCAGCGTATAAAGTAACTTATACGTACCATTAGCATACAATTTAACGGACAAGTAAGTAGCGAATGCGTAGAAAGCTTTATGAACATTTTCGAATCTAACTAAGCAAATCTCAAAAAATCCGGATTCGCTTTGCAGCGGAAAATTTCCAAGATTCGTATTGAATCTACGAAGCGGCGAATAGAATCACTCATTTCTATTCTGTAAGTTGCAAATGAGCAAACAGAATTATAATAACTAGAAAGTGGCTGCTAATCAAGCCTAAAAGTGTACAAAAAATAGTACTCCGGTTTCGTAGGACAGGTGGAATACAGAATGACAGCATGAAAAACCAGGGGAGCAAAGAAAAAATATATAGTTACAGAGATTCACCACAGAAGTATGGAATAAGATGAGTAAACCTTGAAAACTACAAAAATACCTCCAGACGTTAAAAGAGGTTTGTCTCAGGTATGATCATGCAAAATCATTTAGGAGTAAGGTGGCCCAATCTCTTATTAGCTTTCTGTGCTTTGGGAGTATTTATCTGCTTCCATGTCATGCAAATAACTGGTGGAAGAAACAAAAAGATCCTTTACTATTTCACAGTTTTCCAGAGATAGGGATGAAATGCCTAAACTTCCTCCAGATCCAAAAACTTGTGCATCAACATTCTAAGGCCAGAGTAAGTGAATGCCAAACCAACAGCGAAAAGCCAACAGTATAAAACTTTGTTTGATAAACACAGTCAGTGAGGGTTTAAGATGCCGACATGTTGCAACGTCACCAATAAGAAGTTTTGGAAAATGGTAATAGCAGAATTCTCATACTGAAGATGTTCTTGTTCTCTGGTTTTAGAAAGGGCCAATTCTCTATCTCTGTAATTCAGAAAAAGATGTATTATGTCTCTCAGAGGGTTTGATGGATTGGGTCGGGGTACTAAGGTATCCTCTGTCTATAATAATGGAAACCACTGCATCGTAGCCCAGCATACATTTGTTTAACATGATAGCATAAGCAGCAACCCTTTTAGGGAAACCACAGCTGTTTCTCCTATCACAGGTTTCTTAACTTTCCTTATCTTTGTAAAGGAGATTTAAGTGGTCCTGACACTGAATAAAACACTGCATCGGGTAGCAGCGCATGAACAGTAGCTGGAAGTGAAAAACAGAGCATCTGCCCTTACCCTGCTACTCGGAGCAGTGGCACGGGCACAATATTATTAGGGATAGGTAAGATGTCTGACCCTGTCAGTGAAGTGGCTGGGGAAGCATATTCAGCAGCGGGGACAGCCCCTCGAAGGTGGATAACTCTTGTTGATGAGAATTGTCGATTCATTCTTTTTGATTTGCTCATCCAGGAGTGATTCTGGAATCCCAGGCCACATATACAGCAGCTTATTTTTAATGGGGTTTTCCAGGAATGATTTAAAACGGCCTCTAGCAACCTGTCCTCGCATGTGAGGAGGACTGGTTGCCACCACTTGCAAAACTGCATGGGGGGTGAGGGGTGGGGACTCATTACATACTACATTTCTGACAGGCAATCTTACCAATATGTACCATATGCAAGCGTCAGAGCCAGTGGCATGCATAGCGAAGTAAGAGCCTCATAGCAAGCCCCCCCCACACACAGGGCCGGCGTTAGGGGGGGGCAAACAGGGCTATGTCTGTATATCTATCTATCTATCTATCTATCTATCTATCTATCTATCTATCTATCTATGACATATCTATCTGTCTATCTATGTCTGTATATCTATCTATCTAAAAAGAAAAAATGGAAGCAGCACAGCTGTAACGAAGTAATATGGTGTGCCAGCGGCTCAGGAGGTGATCAAACTTCCCAAAGTAAATAGAAGAAAATAATTCCACGGCACTCCCGAAGTTGTAGTAAAAGTAGGTGTTCTTTATTCACCAGCGCGACGTTTCAGTCCTCTTACTGGGACCTTTTTCAAGCAGTCACAACAAGTCAAGTCTATCTATCTATCTATCTATCTATCTATCTATCTATCTATCTATCTATATCTATCTAGCTATCCATCTATCTCCTATCTCATCTATCTATCTATCTCTATCTATCTATCTATCTATCTATCTAATCTATCTATCTATCCAATATCTATCTATCTTTCTAACCAATATCTATCTATCTATCTATCTATCTATCTATCTATCTATCTATCTATCTATCTATCTCATATCTATCTATCTCCTATTTATCTATCTATATCTATCTATCTATCTATCTATCTATCTATCTATCTATCCAATATCTATCTATCTTTCTAACAAATATCTATCTATCTATCTATCTATCTATCTATCTATCTATCTATCTATCTATCTATCTCCTATTTATCTATCTATATTCTATCTATCTATCTATCTATCTATCTATCTATATCTATCTATCTATCTATATCTATCTATCTATCTATCTATCTATCCAATATCTATCTATCTATCTTTCTAACCAAATATCTATCTCTATCTATCTATCTATCTATCTATCTATCTATCTATCTATCTATCTATCTATCTATCTATCTATCTATCTATCTACTATTCTATCTATCTATCTATCTATCTATCTATCTATCTATCTATCTATCTATCTATCTCATATCTATCTATCTATCTATCTATCTATCTATCTATCTATCTATTATCGATCTATGTAGAAAAACTCCTTGGCACTCCTAAAAGTTGTTCAATGCGACGTTTCAGTCCTTTACCAGGACTATTCTTAAGTAGTATAAAATAAGTATCATATAAAAGTCCTGAAATGTCGCATTGGTGATTAAAGAACACTACTTTTGAACAACTTTTGGGAACGCCGTGGGATTTTGTTTTCTATTTAGGACGGGATCACATCACTGTTATGAATTCAGTTATTGCTTATGGTTATAACTAGAGATGAGCGAGTAGTGTTCGATCGAGCCGGTATTCGATCGAATACTACGATATTCGGCATACTCGATTTCAATCGAGTATAACGGCGATGGCGCACTTAGAATTCGTTTCCCCTCCCACCTTCCCTGGCGCTCTTTTTCCACCAATCAACATGCAGGGGGGGTATGACAGGCACGCTGAGCACGCTGGCAGCGCGAAAACAGCGTCTACATGGATTGGCTGGAAAAACCATGTGACCTCGAATATTAAAAACTCAGCTCTTCCTGCTCGTACGCATATGCTGCGTGAACTTAGTCAGGGACAGAGGCTGGAGAAGGGACAGATAGGTTTTAGCTGTTGGACAGGCAGGAGCGTGATTAAAAGCCCTTATCAGGGCTACTACAGTGGACTTCAGTGATAGCTTTACTACAATATAGACTTTACAGAGAACGGCTGCTGTATTCAGGGATAGCTGCTGGAGTAGGGACAGAGAGAGGCATTAGTGGTGTATTAGGTGCTCTGCTACATACCAAACTATATTTGGCACTACTGTTCAGCGTTCTTTTAGGCTGAACAACCCTGTTATATAACTAGTGTGTATATGCACCATCTGATCTGGCAGTATACGGCTGTGAATTTTATTTTATTTAATTAAATACAGTTTATTTGGCTCTAGTGTTCTGGGTTCTGTGTGCCTGCCAATACCCTTTTTGTATACCAGGTGTAAATACCACCGTCTGTTCAGTTAGTACACGGCTGTGTACCTTGAAATATACAATATCTAGGCCATTTAATTGGCCACTGTACTGTGCGTTCTCTTGCTAAATTATTCACATACCTGGTGTAAATACCCCACCGTCTGTTCAGTTACTACACGGCTTTGTACTTGAAATATACAATATCTGGCTTTTATAGGCCACTGTACTGTGCGTTCTCTGTTAAATTATCACATACCTGGTGTAAATACCCACCGTCTGTTCTGTTACTACACCGGCTGTGTATTTGAAATATACAATATCTAGGCATTTTATAGGCACTGTACTGTGCGTTCTCTTGCTAAATTATTCTCACATACCTGGTGTAAATACCCACCGTCTGTTCAGTTACTACACGGCTGTGTAACTTTGAAATATACAATATCTAGGCCATTTTAATAGCCACTGTACTGTGCGTTCCTCTTGTTAAATTATCTCACATACCTGGTGTAAATACCCCCGTCTGTTCTGTTACTACACGGCTGTGTACTTTGAAATATACAATATCTAGGCATTTTAATAGGCCACTGTACTGTGCGTTCTCTTGCTAAAATTATCTCACATACCTGGTGTAAATACCCCACCGTCTGTTCAGTTACTACACGGCTGTGTACTTTGAAATATACAATATCTAGGCATTTTAATAGGCCACTGTACTGTGCGTTCTCTTGTTAAATTATCTCACATACCTGGTGTAAATACCCCACGTCTGTTCAGTTACTACACGGCTGTGTACTTTGAAATATACAATATCTAGGCCATTTAATAGGCCACTGTACTGTGCGTTCTCTTGTTAAATTATTCACATACCTGGTGTAAATACCCACCGTCTGTTCAGTTACTACACGGCTGTGTACTTTGAAATATACAATATCTAGGCCATTTAATAGGCCACTGTTACTGTGCGTTCTCTTGTTAAATTATCTCACATACCTGGTGTAAATACCCACCGTCTGTTCAGTTACTACACGGCTGTGTACTTTGAAATATACAATATCTAGGCATTTTAATAGGCCACTGTACTGTGCGTTCTCTTGTTAAATTATCTCACATACCTGGTGTAAATACCCACCGTCTGTTCAGTTACTACACGGCTGTGTACTTTGAAATATACAATATCTAGGCATTTTAATAGGCCACTGTACTGTGCGTTCTCTTGTTAAATTATCTCACATACCTGGTGTAAATACCACCGTCTGTTCTGTTACTACACGGCTGTGTACTTTGAAATATACAATATCTAGGCCATTTTAATAGGCCACTGTACTGTGCGTTCTCTTGTTAAATTATCTCACATACCTGGTGTAAATACCCACCGTCTGTTCAGTTACTACACGGCTGTGTACTTTGAAATATACAATATCTAGGCATTTTAATAGGCCACTGTACTGTGCGTTCTCTTGTTAAATTATCTCACATACCTGGTGTAAATACCCACCGTCTGTTCAGTTACTACACGGCTGTGTACTTTGAAATATACAATATCTAGGCCATTTAATAGGCCACTGTACTGTGCGTTCTCTTGTTAAATTATCTCACATACCTGGTGTAAATACCCACCGTCTGTTCAGTTACTACACGGCTGTGTACTTTTGAAATATACAATATCTAGGCCATTTTAATAGGCCACTGTACTGTGCGTTCTCTTGTTAAATTATCTCACATACCTGGTGTAAATACCCACCGTCTGTTCAGTTACTACACGGCTGTGTACTTTGAAATATACAATATCTAGGCATTTTAATAGGCCACTGTACTGTGCGTTCTCTTGTTAAATTATCTCACATACCTGGTGTAAATACCCACCGTCTGTTCAGTTACTACACACGGCTGTGTACTTTGAAATATACAATATCTAGGCCATTTTAATAGGCCACTGTACTGTGCGTTCTCTTGTTAAATTATCTCACATACCTGGTGTAAATACCCACCGTCTGTTCAGTTACTACACGGCTGTGTACTTTGAAATATACAATATCTAGGCCATTTAATAGGCCACTGTACTGTGCGTTCTCTTGTTAAATTATCTCACATACCTGGTGTAAATACCCACCGTCTGTTCAGTTACTACACGGCTGTGTACTTTGAAATATACAATATCTAGGCATTTAAATAGGCCACTGTACTGTGCGTTCTCTTGTTAAATTATCTCACATACCTGGTGTAAATACCCACCGTCTGTTCAGTTACTACACACGGCTGTGTACTTTGAAATATATACAATATCTAGGCATTTTAATAGGCCACTGTACTGTGCGTTCTCTTGTTAAATTATCTCACATACCTGGTGTAAATACCCACCGTCTGTTCAGTTACTACACGGCTGTGTACTTTGAAATATACAATATCTAGGCCATTTTAATAGGCCACTGTACTGTGCGTTCTCTTGTTAAATTATCTCACATACCTGGTGTAAATACCCACCGTCTGTTCAGTTACTACACGGCTGTGTACTTTGAAATATACAATATCTAGGCCATTTTAATAGGCCACTGTACTGTGCGTTCTCTTGTTAAATTATCTCACATACCTGGTGTAAATACCCACCGTCTGTTCAGTTACTACACGGCTGTGTACTTTGAAATATACAATATCTAGGCATTTTAATAGGCCACTGTACTGTGCGTTCTCTTGTTAAATTATCTCACATACCTGGTGTAAATACCCACCGTCTGTTCAGTTACTACACGGCTGTGTACTTTGAAATATACAATATCTAGGCCATTTTAATAGGCCACTGTACTGTGCGTTCTCTTGTTAAATTATCTCACATACCTGGTGTAAATACCCACCGTCTGTTCAGTTACTACACGGCTGTGTACTTTGAAATATACAATATCTAGGCATTTTAATAGGCCACTGTACTGTGCGTTCTCTTGTTAAATTATCTCACATACCTGGTGTAAATACCCACCGTCTGTTCAGTTACTACACGGCTGTGTACTTTGAAATATATACAATATCTAGGCATTTTAATAGGCCACTGTACTGTGCGTTCTCTTGTTAAATTATCTCACATACCTGGTGTAAATACCCACCGTCTGTTCAGTTACTACACGGCTGTGTACTTTGAAATATACAATATCTAGGCCATTTTAATAGGCCACTGTACTGTGCGTTCTCTTGTTAAATTATCTCACATACCTGGTGTAAATACCCACCGTCTGTTCAGTTACTACACGGCTGTGTACTTTGAAATATACAATATCTAGGCATTTTAATAGGCCACTGTACTGTGCGTTCTCTTGTTAAATTATCTCACATACCTGGTGTAAATACCCACCGTCTGTTCAGTTACTACACGGCTGTGTACTTTGAAATATACAATATCTAGGCCATTTTAATAGGCCACTGTACTGTGCGTTCTCTTGTTAAATTATCTCACATACCTGGTGTAAATACCCACCGTCTGTTCAGTTACTACACGGCTGTGTACTTTGAAATATACAATATCTAGGCCATTTAATAGGCCACTGTACTGTGCGTTTTCTTGTTAAATTATCTCACATACCTGGTGTAAATACCCACCGTCTGTTCAGTTACTACACGGCTGTGTACTTTGAAATATACAATATCTAGGCCATTTTAATAGGCCACTGTACTGTGCGTTCTCTTGTTAAATTATCTCACATACCTGGTGTAAATACCCACCGTCTGTTCAGTTACTACACGGCTGTGTACTTTGAAATATACAATATCTAGGCATTTTAATAGGCCACTGTACTGTGCGTTCTCTTGTTAAATTATCTCACATACCTGGTGTAAATACCCACCGTCTGTTCAGTTACTACACGGCTGTGTACTTTGAAATATACAATATCTAGGCCATTTAATAGGCCACTGTACTGTGCGTTCTCTTGTTAAATTATCTCACATACCTGGTGTAAATACCCACCGTCTGTTTCAGTTACTACACGGCTGTGTACTTTGAAATATACAATATCTAGGCCATTTAATAGGCCACTGTACTGTGCGTTTCTTGTTAAATTATCTCACATACCTGGTGTAAATACCCACCGTCTGTTCAGTTACTACACGGCTGTGTACTTTGAAATATACAATATCTAGGCATTTTAATAGGCCACTGTACTGTGCGTTCTCTTGCTTAAATTATCTCACATACCTGGTGTAAATACCCACCGTCTGTTCTGTTACTACACGGCTGTGTACTTTGAAATATACAATATCTAGGCATTTTAATAGGCCACTGTACTGTGCGTTCTCTTGTTAAATTATCTCACATACCTGGTGTAAATACCCACCGTCTGTTCAGTTACTACACGGCTGTGTACTTTGAAATATACAATATCTAGGCCATTTAATAGGCCACTGTACTGTGCGTTCTCTTGTTAAATTATCTCACATACCTGGTGTAAATACCCACCGTCTGTTCAGTTACTACACGGCTGTGTACTTTGAAATATACAATATCTAGGCCATTTTAATAGGCCACTGTACTGTGCGTTCTCTTGTTAAATTATCTCACATACCTGGTGTAAATACCCACCGTCTGTTCAGTTACTACACGGCTGTGTACTTTGAAATATACAATATCTAGGCCATTTTAATAGGCCACTGTACTGTGCGTTCTCTTGTTAAATTATCTCACATACCTGGTGTAAATACCCACCGTCTGTTCAGTTACTACACGGCTGTGTACTTTGAAATATACAATATCTAGGCCATTTAATAGGCCACTGTACTGTGCGTTCTCTTGTTAAATTATCTCACATACCTGGTGTAAATACCCACCGTCTGTTCAGTTACTACACGGCTGTGTACTTTGAAATATACAATATCTAGGCCATTTTAATAGGCCACTGTACTGTGCGTTCTCTTGTTAAATTATCTCACATACCTGGTGTAAATACCCACCGTCTGTTCAGTTACTACACGGCTGTGTACTTTGAAATATACAATATCTAGGCCATTTAATAGGCCACTGTACTGTGCGTTCTCTTGTTAAATTATCTCACATACCTGGTGTAAATACCCACCGTCTGTTCAGTTACTACACGGCTGTGTACTTTGAAATATACAATATCTAGGCCTTTTAATAGGCCACTGTACTGTGCGTTCTCTTGCTAAATTATTTCACATACCTAATTATATACCCAAATATTGTATTTGCAACAAAAAAAAAATAAAATGCGGAGGGGGGCTAGCGGAATAGGACGTGGACGAGGACGGGGGCGCGGAAATGCTGTTGGGGGCCTTGTTGAAGCCAGTGGGGATACAATGTGTGCTGGTGAGGATCAGCCAGGATCCCGCTCATCCAGAATCCCTGCCTTTATGGGACAGTTAAGCAGGGGGCGGGTTACACCGCTGTTGAGGCCTGAGCAGGTTGAACAGGTGGTGCAATGGATAGCCGATAGCGCTTCCACACAGTTGTCCACCAGCCAGTCATCCACACAGTCTCACTCTGACCCTCCTTCCTCCACACCTGGCCAACAGAGTCATCCCACCCTTGACCCCTCCCAGGAGCTCTTTTCGGGTCCTTTTTCAGATGTGCCGGAAGAATCCCAGGAGCTAGCAGAGGAATTTGTTTGTAGTGATGCCCAAACACTGGAGTTTTCGCCATCTCCTGCTGATGTGGACCCTGAGCCAGCATCTGTTATCATGAGCGATGATGATGATGAGACGCAGTTGCCATCAAGGGAGGCTGTTGGAATGTCCAGTGGGCAGGAGGAGGAGCAGAGTGAGGAAGTGGAAGAGGAGCTGGTGGATGACGAAATGACCGACCCCACTTGGCCAGGGGTGATGTCCAGCGAGGAAAGCAGTGGAGAG
>ONZH01001050.1:0-59168 GCA_900303285.1 Rhinella marina
AAGAGGTCAGCTTGGGTCCCCCCCGCCTAATACAGCGCCCCATACCTCTTACATCCAGTATAATACAGCGCCCCATACCTCTTACATCCAGTATAATACAGCGCCTCATACCTGTTACATCCAGTGACGTCTCCTCGGATGTAGATCTTCTCTTTCCTCATCTTCTCCTTTCAGACCAGACGCCATTTTTCAGCCATTTCTTATCTCTGCAGTTTGACAGAAAAAAATCTTAGTTTACTACTTTTCCATCATCCTCCCATCTTCTGGACAAATCATCCTACCACCCCAGTACTGTGCCACTAGTACCACACAGATAGTGCCCTTCAATAATTATTGGCACACAGTGTGCTAAAATAACTGCGCCCAGCAAATACTGTCCCATAATAGTGTGAACATACCGTCCCCCAGAAATAACTGCGCTGATACTGTGCCAGGGTGCCCCCCACAGTACTAATGTCCCCACTGTGCCCCAGAAGTAATAATGCTTCCAATGTGCCAGTAAGTGCTCCCCACCCATAGATGCCCCCCAAATTATGTGCCAGTAAGAAATGCCCCAATAATGCGCCAGAAGTTCCCCCCATTGATTCCCCCTCAAAATCATGTGCCAGTAAGAAATGCCCCCAGTGCCCCCATGTGCCAGTAAGAAATGCCCCCAGTGCCCCCATGTGCCAGTAAGAAATGCCCCAGTGCCCCCATGTGCCAGAAAAATGCCCCTAGTGCTCCCATGCCATAAAGAAATGCCCCCAGTGCCCCCATGTGCCAGTAAGAAGTGCCCCCAGTGCCAGTAAAAATGCCGCAGTGCCCCCATGTGCCAGTAAAAATGCCCCCAGTGCCCCCATGTGCCAGTAAAAATGCCCCATGTGCCCCCATGTGCCAGTAAAAATGCCCCGTGCCAGTAAAATGCCCTCAACGCCCCCATGTGCCAGTAAAAATGCCCCCAGTGCCCCCATGTGCCAGTAAAAATGCCCCCATGTGCCCCCATGTGCCAGTAAAAATGCCCCCAGTACCAGTAAAAATGCCCCCAGTGCCCCCCATGTGCCAGTAAAAAATGCCCCCAGTGGCCCCCATGTGCCAGTAAGAAATGCCCCCAGTGCCCCCATGTGCCAGTAAGAAATGCCCCAGTGCCCCCATGTGCCAGTAAGAAGTGCCCCAGTGCCAGTAAAATGCCCCCAGTGCCCCCATGTGCCAGTAAAAATGCCCCCATGTTCCCCCATGTGCCAGTAAAAATGCCCCGTGCCAGTAAAATGCCCTCAGTGCCCCCATGTGCCAGTAAAAATGCCCCCAGTGCCCCCATGTGGCAGTAAAAATGCCCCCAGTGCCCCATGTGCCAGTAAAAATGCCCCCAGCACCAGTAAAAATGCCCCCAGTGCCCCCATGTGCCAGTAAAAATGCCCCAGTGCCTCCATGTGCCAGAAAAAATGCCCACAGTGCCCCCATGTGCCAGTAAAATGCCCACAGTGCCCCCATGTGCCAGTAAAAATGCCCACAGTGCCCCATGTGCCAGTAAAATGCCCACAGTGCCCCCATGTGCCAGTAAAAATGCCCCCATGTGCCAGTAAAATGCCCCCAGTGCCCCCATGTGCCAGTAAAATGCCCTCAGTGCCCCCATGTGCCAGTAAAAATGCCCCCAAAATGCCCCCAGTGCCCCAATTGAGCTCCGGTCGGTGACTGCTACAATAAACAATAAAAAAAAAAAAATTAACACTTATACTTACCTCCATGGTGCTGGCAGCGATGCGATGCAGGCCTCTTCCGGCCTGTGTCCCGCGCTGTACGGCTCAGGCGGCGCGATGACGTCATCGCGCTGCCTGAGCCGGCCTCTGATAGGCCTCTCCATCCCCTGCTCAGGCGGCGATTATTGGGATCTTAGGAGGAAGAATAAGGAATACATGAGAAGAACACCCTGCTTACAGTGAAGTGTGGCAATGACTTGGTGAAGCACTGAGGCTGCCTTGCATGTTCTGGCACTGGAAACCTGCAGCACGTGGAGGGCAAGATAGATTCAGTCAAGTATGACGAAATCCTAGGAAAAAAATGTCATGCCTTCTGTGAGGAAGTTGAAACGTGGGCATCATTGGACATTGGAACTAGAGAAAAATCCCAAGAATACCTCAAAGTCTACCAAGGCCTGGTTTCAGTAGAAGTCCTGGAAGATTTTGGAGTGGCCGTCACAGTTGCCTGACTTGAATCCTATAGAAAATGTGGAGGCTATTTCCCATAAGTGATGGGCTAACATTCCACAAGAGTGTTGCCAGAAGCTGGTGTCCGACTATGCATGCATTTGCAGCAGGTCATAACAGCAAAAGTGCGTTCCACTTTTCTAAAGACACTTGTCATGAAGGGGTTGAATAAGACTACTTTCACACTAGTGATTCTATTTTTCCAGTATAGAGATCCGTGATAGGGTCTCAATACCGGCAAAAAACGATTTTGTTTTGTCCCCATTCTTTGTCAGTGGGGACAAAACAAAACTGAAGAGAACCCATAATGTAAGTCAATGGGGATGGATCCGTTTTCTCTGACACAATAGAAAACGGATCGGTCCTGCATTGACCTTCAATGGAGTTCATGATGGATCTGTCTTGGCAATGTTAAAGAAAATACAACCGGATCCGTTCATAACGGATGCAGACGGTTGTATTATCAGTAAAAGAAGCGTTTTTGCTGAACCCTGCCGGATGCAGCAAAAATGCTAATGTGAAAGTTGCCTAATCCTGAAGTGCTCATTAAAAGTGGCATTTTGTGTTAAATCTGGAGAAACCACTTGTTATATTAGTTGTGTTTAGTCATGTAAATTGTTTGTGTTCAGTTTATTGCAAACAGCTGAACATTTGTAAATTTAGCTAATAAACCTAATTTGCATTGGGGGTTCAATTATTTTGATTTTATCTACAAATCACAGATCTCACCTTCTCTTCCTCTACCCATATCCTGCTCTCAGATATCACATCAGAAATCAACAGGCAGGTTCACTTTGAAATTGCTTCATTTGCATTTTTTTCATTTATTGCCCCAGAACATCTGAAATAAATAGTCTTAGGCTATGGACACACAGTCAGGTTTCTTGATGCAGTTTTGATAAAAGGAGAGAATGTATGAAGGACAGGTACAACTTCTCCTCTTATTTGAATTCACTCTTGATTTTGGCTTCCAAAACTGCATTAGGAAATATGACCACGCGGCCGTATCCTTACTAGGTGTAGAGACAATAAACTATCCCTGTGTGTCACCTGATCCTGCAGTCATATTCAACTCCATCTGTTCCCTACTGCTGGCAAACCTGTATTTGGCAGATTAGCATTAAGTAGGACACAAATAGAAGGGACTAAATAGACCAATATTTCATTGTGAATGTAGAGATAAGATAAATTTACAGCTAGAAAATGTCTACCATTCCTATTCCTGGAGATGAGTAAATTTCCTAAAAATCAGTTCAGTCTGATTTCTCAAAAAATGTCCCTCTCTCTGGAAAAAATATTACCAAAATACCAAAATTCTACTAAAAAATTGGGTCTAATTGATTCTAACAAATCAGTTTACTCATCTCTAATCCAAACAGGAATAAAGAGCACATACTCCTAGAAAATAAAACTTACAGTTTAAAGCTATAGGTGAAATTTGCATTAGGTACAGGATAGCCGCTCCTAGCAATGGCCTCAGTCACTTCTGCTCTGATTCTGAAGATGCTGTTTTATAATGTTTTATTCTGATGGGTATTTTTGTCTTTGGAGATTTGAACTATAAATGTATATGGTAATTGTGTCTATGGTATCATGAATTTTCATTTCATATTTTTTTCTTAACCTGTAGATTGCCAGTGCTGTACATGTACGGCAGGGGCTGGCTGGCAAATTTTAGCCTGGGGGGCAAGCACACAGCACTGGCCCATGTGTAGCGGCCCACCTTAACCGGTTTAACTCCATCTACCATAGAAAGGTGGTATAGGTAAATGGGCTTTAAATCATTTAAAGTTGTGTTTTCATGTTGGGATCTCACACACCTGTGCCATCCCAGATACAGGACATGACTGAGTCCGTAGCAACGGCCTGATCATTAGAGGGGCAAGATTTACCAACTCCTGAGCTGAAGAGACTCCATAATGGGGTCTGATCAGGAAGCTGCTTCTTTACCAGACAAAAAAGTCTTGTGTGCAGGACTTTTCTGTCCGGTCTTTTTAACAGAATCTGTGACATTGGCCCAAACTCAGATGTGAATGAATTGTATTAGATTGAAGTATAGCATCAGATGTACGTATAACACACAAATACAGTGCCAGAACCAATATCACTACATGAATACAGCACCAGAATCAATCCTATAAGTCAAATACTGCACCAGAACCAAGTTCACTACATATATATATAGCACAAGAACAAAACCCATAAGTCAAATACAGTACCAGAACCAAGATCACTACATAAATACAGCACCAGAACTATATGCAGTACATTTATACATCGCCAGATTTTAAACGTTCAGTACAGATACCATTTGAGTAGTCAGGTTAGCCCTCACCATATGACCTTGTACGGTGTGAAACTACAGCTCCCAGTATGGCCTGAACAGCAGTAAAGGGATGCTGGGAGTTGTTGTTTCACAAAACAGCATGCTACCACCCATCATTAGCTGTAGATCCTCCAGGTGACTACAGCTGCCATCATACGCAGTCAGTAGCAGAATAATCACCTCCATTTAGTAACTTACAAGTGGCGTCTCCTCCTGAGTTCTTCTCCAACTGGCTCAGACCACCATGATGACATCTCCTGGCCACAATTCAGCTCTGCAGATTTTGCAGAGAAGATATCTTCAGCTTCACTCTTTACCAACATATTGGCACCCTGCATACTGACACAAACTCATCTTAGTGTCACATGCTGCGCCCTGAATATAACAGCAGCATAAGTGCTACACACAAGGCCCCCAATGTTAGTGCCACATACTATGCGCCCTCTATATATTGTGCCACATACTATGCGCCCTCTGTATACAGTGGCATATGCCCTGTGCCATCTGTATATAGTGCCACATGCTCTGTGCCATCTGCATATAGTGCCACATGCTCCGTGCCCTCTGTATACAGTGCCTTATGTTCTGTGCCCTCTGTATATAGTGCCACATACTCTGTGCCCTCTGTATACAGTGCCATGTACCCTGTGCCCTCTGTATATAGTGTCACATACTATTTTCCCTCTGTATATAATACCACATGCTCTTTGCACTCTGAATATAGTGCCACATGCTCTGTGCATTGTGTATATAGTGCCATATGCTCTGTGCTCTCTGTATACTGTCATAAGCTCTGTGCCCTCTGTATAGTGCCAACGCGCTCTGTGCCTTCTGTATATAGTACCAAATGCTCTGTGCCCTCTGTATACAGTGCCATATGTCCAGTGCCCTCTCTATATGGTGCTACCTTGCTCTGTGCCCCCTATATATAGCGCCACATGTTTGGTGCCCCTTATAAATAGTGCTTCTTATATGTTCCCCTTTTATGTATAGTGCCCCCTTTATGTATAGTGCCCCTTATACAGTATGTGCCCCCTTTATGTATAGTGCCTCTTACCTCTTATATGTGCCCCCTTTATGTATAGTGCCTCTTATATGTGCCCCTTTTGTATAGTGCCTCTTATATGTGCCCCTTTATGTATAGTGCCTTTTATATGTGGCCCCTTATGTATAGTGCCCCTTATATGTGCCTCCTGTATGTATAGTGTCTCTTATATGTGCCCCCTTTATGTATAGCGTCTCTTTCATGTGCCCCCTTTATATATAGTGTATCTTATATGTGCCCTGTTTATGTATAATGCTTCTTCTATGTGCCTCCTTTATGTATAGTGTCTCTTCTATGTTCCCCCTGAATACAGTGTACACACACTGTATTATAATACTCTGCAGAAGCTAGAATGTTGTGGCTAACAAAAGGTGTGACATAACTGGTTACATGTTGCTGAAGGTCAAATGACAAGAAGTATAATAGACGTGGTGGGTACACATATATAGTATATACAGCAGTATACTGATACATCAGGTACAAAGTATAATAGAAGCAGTGTATACAGATATATAGTAAATACAGCAGTGCACTAATATATGCGGTACAAGGTATAAATTACAACTTCAAATATTTCAAATATCAGTACACCGCTGTATATACTATATATCTGTACACACTGCATGTATTATACCTCGTACCTCACATATCAGTACACTGCTGTATACATTATATCTGAACACACTGCATATATTATATCTCGCACCTCACATACCAGTACACTGCTGTATATACTATATATCTGTACACACTATATATATTATACCTCATATCTCACATATCAGCACACTGCTATATATATCATATCTGAACACACTGTATATATTATATCTCACACCTCACATATCTGTACACTGCTGTATATACTATATTTCTGTACACTGCTTGTATTATACTTTTATAATACATGCAGTATATACAAATATATGCACACACAGTAGTGTACTCATATGTGAGGTACGAGGTGTAATAGATGCAGTGTGTTCGGATATATTGTATATACAGCAGTGCACTGATATGTGAGGTACGAGGTATAAATTACACCTCATATCTCACATAAATACACTGCTTTGTATACTATATACCTGTTTACACTGCATGTTACATCGTACCTAACATATCAATACAGTGCTGTATATACTATATATCTATACACACTGCATCTATTATACCTTTTAACTGATGTATCAGTACACTGCTGTACAGTCATGGCCAAAAGTTTTGAGAATGATACAAATATTAATTTTTAGAAAGTCTACTGCTTCAGTTTTTATAATGGCAATTTGCATATACTCCAGAATCTTATAAAGAGTGATCAGCTTAACAGCAATTACTTGCAAAGTCAATATTTGCCTAGAAAATGAACTTTATCCCCAAAACACATTTCAACATCATTGCAGCCCTGCCTTAAAAGGACCAGCTAACATCGTTTCAGTGATTGCTCCATTAACACAGGTGTGGGTGTTGATGAGGACAGGGCTGGAGATCAATCTGTCATGATTAAGTAAGAATAACACCACTGGACACCACTGGCATAATTGTTTTTCTTCTGTTAACCATGGTTATCTCTAAAGAAACACGTGCAGTCATCATTGCACTGCACAAAAATGGCCTAACAGGGAAGAGTATCGCAGCTAGAAAGATTGCACCTCAGTCAACAATCTATCGCATCATCAAGAACTTCAAGGAGAGAGGTTCCATTGTTGCCAAAAAGGCTCCAGGGCGCCCAAGAAAGACCAGCAAGCGCCAGGACTGTCTCTTAAAATGTTTCAGCTGCGGGATCGGGCTACCAGCAGTGCAGAGCTTGCTCAGGAATGGCAGCAGGCAGGTGTGAGTGCATCTGCACGCACTGTGAGGCGGAGGACTCTTGGAGCAAGGCCTGGTCTCAAGGAGGGCAGCAAAGAGCCACTTCTCTCCAGAAAAAACATCAGGGACAGACTGATATTCTGCAAAAGGTACAGGGAGTGGACTGCTGAGGACTGGGGTAAAGTCATTTTCTCTGATGAATCCCCTTTTCGATTGTTTGGGACATCTGGAAAACAGCTTATTCGGAGAAGACGAGGTGAGCGCTACCACCAGTCTTGTCTCATGCCAACTGTAAAACATCCTGAAACCATTCATGTGTGGGGTTGCTTCTCAGCCAAGGGAATCGGCTCTCTCACAGTCTTGCCTAAAAACACAGCCATGAATAAAGAATGGTACCAGAATGTCCTCCGAGAGCAACTTCTCCCAACCGTCCAAGAGCAGTTTGGCGATCAACAATGCCTTTTCCAGCATGATGGAGCACCTTGCCATAAAGCAAAGGTGATAACTAAATGGCTCAGGGAACAAAACATAGAGATTTTGGGTCCATGGCCTGGAAACTCCCCAGATCTTAATCCCATTGAGAACTTGTGGTCAATCATCAAGAGACGGGTGGACAAACAAAAACCTACAAATTCTGACAAAATGCAAGCATTGATTGTGCAAGAATGGACTGCTATCAGTCAGGAATTTGGTCCAGAAGTTGATTGAGAGCATGCCAGGGAGAATTGCAGAGGTCCTGAAGAAGAAGGGTCAACAGGACACAGGCCGGAAGAGGTAAGGAGGTAAGTATAAGTGTTTATTGTTTTCATTTGCGCTTTACTAAGGGCCCTGTCTGGCACACATGGGGTGCACTATGGAGGAGCACTATGGGAGGCCCTATATATACTGGCTCACATGGGGGGAACTATGGAGGGGGATGAGCACTATGATGGCCCTATCTTGTATACTGACACACATCAGACGACCGAAAGTGTTTTTCAATGAAATGAATGGGTCCGCACTTGTTCTGCTAAATTGCGGAAAGGATGCAGACCCAGAAAAACGGTCGTCTGTATGCACCCTTAGGGCTAGTTTTAGGATTAGGGTCAGTATTAGAGTTACGGGCCAGTATTGGGGTTAGAGTCAGCATTATGGTCTAGATCATCTTTTCCATACTACTCAGAGTAAGATAAATGTAATCGCCAGCAATAGCCAGCTCATAGAATAACAGGGATACTTGGAACCCACTGTGCAAATTGGTAACACTGAATTACAGCAACAAGGGTTAATTGTTGTGCATGTGCCTAGTGGTATTGGAAATGAATATTTAGGAAAATTGTGTGGAATTGATGTGTACACTCCAGCAAGAGTTAATTGCAACCCCTTTGCCTGTCCGCAGAGTGTTACAGCATACACTTACTGTACACAGGGTACTCAGAGGGTATAAAAATTTCAGTGACCACAACGGTTAGATTGGAAATTAGAGATGAGCGAATCATGCAAAATTTTATTCGCCGAACTTTTCCTAAGATTTGTATATTCGACGAATAGATTCGTTTAATTTGCGTACAAAATATACGTAATTATATGGCTTTTAGCGAACATTCGCGCATTAATAACGAACGTTCAGGTAAAAAGGTACGCAACCTCTTTGAACACGTACGCATAAGCGTACAAAGTGCGTACGAAAATGACGGGCTTTGCTGGAGAGGGTGGAAGCAGATGGAACGCTCTGAGTCTGCCCCCTGGCTACATATGGATACTGTATCAGCAGATGACAGCAGATCATCCGGCTGAGACTGAGATGAGCGTTCCATTCATTCCACTACCTCAGCCGCTTTCTCCTCCACTACAATTTCGCGCCTTGGTGGGTTATCCTGGTGGAACAACGGCCAAGTATTGCAAATACTACTAGTAGATGCTCTGGCTACAGGTCCTTTGGCACGTCTGCCCTGTGCCACCTTCTCCTTTTTTTTTAGAGCTCGAGGTCTGGCTGGAACTGGACCCCTTTTGCTTATCCAGTCCAGACATTTTTCATTTCACTCTGTGGCCCTGCAGCTGGTCTTTGCCCCTGTATCTCCCTGTTTCTCCCTGTCTCTCTCTCTCCCTGCCTGATTAATTACTAGCCCTGAACAGGCCCTGCACTTGCCCTGCAGTATCCCTGATATGTGTAATATGGATTCCCAGAGCAATTACACCCCAATTTTCACAAAACAGGTCTCAGAGTCTCAGAACTTCACACACAGCAGTCGCTGTCGCTTCTCAGCAGTCGCAGCAGAAGTGATGCGTCACTGGCTTACCGAGCCTGAGCCAATCAGAGCAAGCCCTGCCCACTAGATCAGGTGACTGCTTTCTTCCCGGGCTTTTGCACAAGATAAACAAACTAACAGTAAAATTTTGCTAATGAATTGAATTTGTACTCAACAGCTTATAGAGTAACTTATACATAGCAATAGTGTATAATTTACAGGACAACTACGTAGCGAATGCGTACAAAGCCGAAGCGAATCACCTAATATTTGGATTCGCTTTGCAGCTGAAAATTTCCAAGATTCGATACGAATCAACAAATCAACGAATAGATTCGCTCATCTCTATTGAAAAAGTAAGGGTTACTGATTCTAAACCCATATGGTTACAACCTCCCTCTGCGACATAACTTTGGTGTAAAGCACGTATAGGACCACATGGGAAAGCTTACTAGTCTCTTGTGGAACCTATACTGGATAAGGGTAAGGAATGCTTGCACACTGCCCACAGTGTACAGTAGTTACTGTGAAGCATGGCAGGGTGCCAGTCCACATGCTACACATTAGTGACCGGCCTATTCCGTTGAACAAATACCAGACTCTTGTTAAACTAATACATGTTGGGAATGATGATATTGTCCAGTTTGACAGTGCAGCCATGCAATCTACCAGCCAGGCGGAAGTCTGTCCAGAGGTTCTCTGGTGGGAGAAACTGTACATTTGGGATCAGAACACCTCTGCTGAGTGGAAGGAACGTATCCTGAATGTTGTTAAAGAGCATGAGACTGCTTTCAGTAAACACCACACAGAGATTTTTTTTGGGTTGTAATGTGAGACGACATGGAAAAATGGTGTTGTGAGTGTACTATTTGCACCATCAATAAGGATGACCAGCTCAGACAAAAAGCACCACTACACCCAAATGAGAGTCATTGACCATTTGAGCTTATTGCATTGGACCATGTTAAATTAAGACCAAGTCGAGCTGGGTATGTGTATGTTCTAACAATCATTGACCTTATCAGCACAAACCACTGTGAATGTGTTTGAAAAAAGGTTTAGTGAGGTCCACAGACAAGGTTTAGTGAGGTCCACAGACAACCAGAAAAGATTTAGACTGACCAGGGCTCAGCATTCAAGTCACAATTATGAAGAAAAGTGCACATTGTACAATATAAAAAATATGTTCGACTATGACCCACAATGCAATGGTTTATGTGAAAAAATTAACCAAAAAATAATACTAATGCATCTAATATCTATTGCATAAATTG
The DNA here is from genome assembly GCA_900303285.1 of Rhinella marina. Taxonomy (NCBI): domain Eukaryota; kingdom Metazoa; phylum Chordata; class Amphibia; order Anura; family Bufonidae; genus Rhinella; species Rhinella marina. The sequence goes on from ONZH01001050.1 coordinate 10,860, forward strand.
CAGTGTGAGAAAGCAAAATGGCCGAAATGGGTATCTAAATTTACTTTGCCAGAAGAAGATGCTGATACTCTGCCACAGACCCTGAATCACCAGTTTTTTGGCCAGGGTACCAGTCTTCTGAGAGAGAAAGAGAGATTGAGAGAGTTTGAGAGAGAGAGAGAGAGAGAGAGAGAGATTGAGAGAGTTTGAGAGAGAGTTTGAGAGAGAGTTTGAGAGAGAGAGAGAGAGAGAGAGAGAGACAGAGAGGATAAAACCCTTCCTCTGCCAGGGAGATGACTGGAGAAGCCAGACTTATGCCTTGCCTGTGTTGTGTTGTGCCTGAATTACTCCAGTAAAGAAGCGCACCGGTTTACTGCAGACCTTATCTGGTCTTATTTCCCATTGGGGTGCACTATGCCTTACCATCCATTTCTGAGAGCAGCCACACATAGCGACACCTTGATGGTGTCCAGGGGACCCAGCATAGCATTGGGGTCACCCCAAACCTGGCCACTGCATATCCCCCAAATGCAACACAGGGAGACAACCAGTGGGATGTTTGCTGCTGGATGTACTTTAGCAAGTGATTGGCTGTGTGGCTACTTCCTCCCAGCTTGGTCGGCTGATCAGCTAGATTTCATCCAGGGAAGCTGAGAGCACACCATTAGTGAACTCCATTAGGCAGAAGAATCCACTAAGTGGTATGGCAGAGACTGCACAGCCAGCAACTTGGTCAGGAGGGAGTTAAACTTGCGCACCACTGGATTGCTTGGTGCATAGAGCTGGTTCTTGGCCACACACTTCATTATTGGTCACCAATGACAAAGTGAAGTAGGAGAAGGAGTCTGAGCAGGAGAAGCAGTAAGAGATTATAACAATCACGAGGACACTGCACTAAATGTGGATGCAGCCTGGCAGGGGCAAACTTGCCATAGATCCTACAAGGAAATTTCCCAGTAGGCAAATGCCTAGGGGTGCCACCCAAGCCCTCATTTCTGCCACTGGCCAGGTACAGCTCTTGGCGGTAATTAAAGCTGTGACAATCAAGTACTCATGTACCCAACCAGTGACCACACATGACCTTCTTAAATTCAATTCCTGTGGTCCGTATCTCATCTTCTAAGCCCCTTGCCCCATATATTAATTAAAGACAACTGGAGGGGGATGAGGGAAAATTGCAGCTATCCCACCACAGAGGGACAGTATATTGTGCTACATTGTGGTATCTGGTTCTGCTGGGATCATGTTCTGCACTATGGGCTTACTTTGCCCATTTGTGTTGCCCTGCCTTCTGTTAATTTGGACCCACCTATAACATGGGGCTACTTTAGTTATTTTTTCCAGAGCCACTTTAGGTTTTCAATCCGCCTGTGGGCCTGGCTGCATCATAAGAGATAAGAAGAAGGAGGAATCTCTTTTTGCTCTAGCTGGCAACCACTTTTACGTTTGTGTTTGAACGCCTATGGCTTATTTTAATCCTGAATCAACTCTACACAAACATATAATGATAACAATATATTCCATATAAATGATTTTTTGGGCCCCCCAAAAAAATTAACACAGTGCCTATGGCTGCAGGCATATGTTCCATAACCTATAAGAAAGAAAGCCGGCACACAAAATAACAAAATATATCATATTTATTGTACCACAGCTTTAAAAAAATTTTTACAGGTAAAATGCTACATCACTGGAGAGGGGACACATCCACAGGAATAGCAAATGCAAATACAAACATACGGTATTAACGCAATAATGAAAGAAGGCAAAGTGCATGAAGATCAATAGCACTGCCTAATTAATAATTGCAAAGGAAATATCCATATGTAAATTCAAGAGAAGCCATTATCCATGATGTGCCCCACAGTCCAAGCCTTTTTTTTCAAGCACTGTGGAGAAAAAGCTGCCAAAAGGGAGACACTCACACACTCTGCACAGAGCTAGCGGAAGCTGAGCTTGGCTTAAGTCTAGTGATGAGCAAGCACCTCTGTGCTCGTATGCTCGGGTGCTCTGGCCGGGCACTAGGGATTGCTCGAGCGCTCGGACGAGCACCCAAGCATAATGTTAGTCAATAGGACTAAACCAGGCACCCCCTACTCGAAAGAGGGGAGGGTGTCTGGTTAATAGAAAAAGGTCAGAATCGCTACTTCTCCTCTTTTACGCCTTTCACTCGTAAAAGTATGCTAATGAACTGAATTTGTACGCATTAGCGCACAATGCGTACGCATTAGCATACAAATTTGTACGCATTAGCATACAAATTCGTACGCATTAGCGTACAAATCAACATTACAGTGCGGGGAAGAGACTCAAGCATTGCGCTCAAGTACACTCGGTGTTCAGCCGAACACCGAGCGGACCCGAGCGTAGGCATGCTCGGCCGAACAGCGAGTTCAGCCGAGCATGCTCGCTCAACACTACTTAGGTCTAACACATTTTCAGCCTACGCCCACAGTATCAGCGGTGTCACCATTTCTGGAGCTGACAATAATAGAATCATATCTATCCCTGGCAGTTCTTTGGGAGGTTTTGGGTAACAGTTTCCTCCACTGTTGATTGCTGACGCTGCTGCCATCCTTTTCCTCTGATGTTACCCCCTAATCAGCACCCCAATCCAGCTCCCAGGTCCTGTCCAGCACAGAATTGTCATAATAGTCCTTATGCTTGTTGGGGGAGATCTAACGCGACCTCAACCCTTTGTCCACCTCTGTCCTAATTGATGTACTGAGTGCATGCAGGAAGAAATACACCAGGATACAAGACTCGGGTATAAAATCCAGAGGCTCGTGGCATTGTTCCATTGGCTAAAATACAAAGAAAAGAAAAGAGATAACACTTGGCATCTGTGCAGTGTGCATTATTTTACAAACTTTGGTATGTAAACATCTAGGTGCCAGCGCCATATTGTAATGGCTTCACATTAATATCTCATCCTCAACATGCTTCCTGTCACTTTTATCACACTGTGCTATGTCATCATGGGCTCTGGCCAAGTTGCTGGTGCTGCAGTCCCTCCCTTTCCAAGTGGTGGACTCTGTACCTTTCAGAGAACTGATGGCTTGTGCAGAGCTGAGGTGGAGAGTTCCAAGCCATCATTTCTTTGTGAAACAGGCAGTACCAGTCCTGCACAAATATGTAGAACAGAAGGTGGGCCAGTCCTTGAGCCTGTCAGTATCTGCCAAAGTTCACGGCAGCGCCGACGTGTGCAACTCTAATTACGGTCAGGGACAGTACGTATTTTTCGCTTTATAAGACGCACTTTTTTCCCCCAAAAGTAGGGGGAAAATTGCCGTGCGTCTTATAAAGCGAATACTAATGAGCGCTTCCATTATGGAACCGCTCACTAGTATGTAGTAGGTGCCGGGACCCCCATCAGACCTCAGATCAGCCCACCCAGCCTCATAAGGATAAAATAAAAAAGTCTCTCACCTCTCTTGCGCCGTGGCTCCGCTCCGGGTCCGGCGCTCCTCTGTCTTCTTCTGTCGGTGCTGCACTGTCACCTGACTGCGTGCAGCGTCAGGTCATAGTGTGCGCATTACGTCCTGACGCTGTACGCAGTCAGGACAGTGCAGCGCCGACAGAAGAAGACAGAGGAGCGCCGGACCCGGAACGGAGCCGCGGAGCAGGAGAGCTGAGAGACTTTTTATTTTATCCTTATGGGGCTGATCTGAGGTCTGATGGGGCAGAGTGGGCTGCTATTGGGGGCACAGTGGGCTGATTGGGGGCTGGTGGGCTGATCTGAGGTCTGATGGGGCAGAGTGGGCTGCTATTGGGGCACAGTGGGCTGCTTGGGGCTGATGGGCTAATCTGAGGTCTGATGGGGACACGGTGGGCTGATCTGAGGTCTGATGGGGCAGAGTGGGCTGCTATTGGGGGCACAGTGGGCTGATTGGGGGCTGATGGGCTAATTGAGGTCTGATGGGGGCATAGTGGGCTGATCTGAGGTCTAATGGGGCAGAGTGGGCTGATATGGGGGCACAGTGGGGTGATATGGGGGCTGATGGGGGCAGAGTGGGCTGATATGGGCATAGTGGGCTGATCTGAGGTCTGATGGGGGCAAAGTGGGCTGATATGGGGCACAGTGGGCTAATATGGGGGCACAGTGGGGTGATATGGGGGCTGATGGGGCAGAGTGGGCTGATATGTGGCACAGTGGGCTGATATGTGGGCACAGTGGGCTGATTTGAGGTCTGATGGGGGCACAGTGAGCTGATATGGGGGCTGATGGGGGTCTGACATGGAGGGCTGATGGGGTTCTGACATGGAGGGCTGATATGGGGATCTGATGTGATGTCCTGAAATTTATGGGGGGTCTGATATGAGGTGTGATGAAAAAAAATTTTTTCTTATTTTTCTACTCTAAAATCTGGGGTGCGTCTTATAATCAGGTGCGTCTTATATAGTGAAAAATACGGTATGTCCTTTACAGGTTCCTGCATAGCCAAACCAGCAACTTGGCCAGGAGACACCGCTTCTGCCTCCATGTTCTCATTTCCGTCGGTCCTGCGACAATGTCTGCCTCCTCATCTTCCACCGTGTCCTCAACCTCCACTGCAGGGACAATTAATAGTGCCCCACCAGTATACCACATGGGCAGGGCACGGCGGTGTCTCGCAGTTCTACACCTCATTTGCCTGGGCGAACGGAGTCACGCAGGGGAGTAACTGCTCCGCATCATTCATCAAGAAATCCAATCCTGTCTTTCGACAACTCAAATTCGGAACAATGGTGACCGACAACGGGAAGAACATTGTGTTGGCGCTGCTTCAAGGAGGGCTGTGCCATGCACCCTGCATGGCGCACGTGTTCAATCTAGTAACATAGTAACATAGTTTATAAGGCCGAAAAAAAGACATCTGTCCATCCAGTTCGGCCTGTTTTCCTACAAGTTGATCCAGAGGAAGGCAAAAAAACCCTGTGCGGTAGAAGCCAATTTTCCCCACTTTAGGGGAAAAAATTCCTTCCCGACTCCAATCAGGCAATCAGAATTACTCCCTGGATCAACAACAACCCATATCTAGTAACTATAACCATTACCCTCTAGAAATACATCCAGGCCCCTCTTGAACTCTTTTAGTGAACTTACCATCACTACCTCCTCAGGCAGAGAGTTCCATAGTCTCACTGCTCTTACCGTAAAGAATCCTCTTCTATTTTTGCGAATAAACCTTCTTTCCTCCAGGCGCAGAGGATGTCCCCTCGTCATGGTCACTGTCCTTGGGATAAAGAGATCATGGGAGAGATCTCTGTACTGACCCCTGATATATTTATACATAGTTATTAGATCTCCCCTCAGTCGTCTTTTTTCTAAAGTAAATAACCCTAATTTTGATAATCTTTCTGGGTACTGTAGTCCACCCATTCCAGCTATGACTTTAGTTGCCCTTTACTGAACCCTCTCCAGCTCTGCTATGTCTGCCTTGTTCACAGGAGCCCAGAACTGTACACAGTACTCCATGTGCGGTCTGACTAGTGATTTGTAAAGTGTCAGGACTATGTTCTCATCACGGGCATCTATGCCTCTTTTGATGCAACCCATTATCTTATTGGCCTTGGCAGCAGCTGTCTGACACTAGTTTCTGCAGCTTAGTTTGCTGTTCACTAAAATTTCTAGGTCCTTTTTCATGTCAGAGTTACCCAATGTTTTACCATTTAGTATGTACTGGTGACTTGCATTATTCCTTCCCATATGCATAACCTTACATTTGTCAGTGTTAAACCTCATCTGCCACTTCTCTGCCCAAGCCTCCAGTCTATCCAGATCCATCTGTAGCAGTGTACTGTCCTCTTCTGTGTTAATTACTTTACACAGTTTAGTGTCATCTGCAAAAATTGATATTCTACTGTGCAAACCTTCTACAAGATCATTAATAAATATATTGAAGAGAATAGGGCCCAATACTGACCCCTGTGGTACCCCACTAGTGACAGTGACCCAATCTGAGTATGTACCATTAATAACCACCCTCTGTTTTCTATCACTGAGCCAGTTACTTACCCACATACAGACATTTTCTCCCAGGCCAAGCATTCTCATTTTATATACTAACCTTTTATATGGTACAGTGTCAAATGCTTTGGAGAAGTCCAGATATACGACATCCAAGCGGTTCCTAAAGTCTTCTACCCATCTGAAAGACATCCTAAAAATGGCCAGGAAACTTTGCATGCACTTCAGCCACTCGTACACCGCCAAGCACACCCTCCTTGAGCTACAGCGGCAGAACGGCGTTCCCCAACAGAGGCTGATATGCAACGTTTCCACCCATTAGAATTTCACCCTCCATATGTTGGACAGACTGTACGAACATAGAAAGGCTATAAATGATTTCTTGATGATCCAAGCAGAAAGAGGTACTAGAGGTACTCCCCTGTGTAACTTCAATGTCAGGCAGTGGCAGCTCATGCGTGACGCCTGCCCTTTGAGGAGGCCACTTTATTTGTCAGTCTCCAGGACTACGATATGAACAACGTCATTCCACTCATTCATATCCTGGAAAAGATGCTGTTAAATCTGGCTGGTCAGGGGACAGGTGATGTGGCAACTACATCTCATGGCCACATGAGCCCTGTGGGGGCTGAACTGGAGGAGGTAGAGGAGGAGGACATTGGAGTGCAAAGAATGCCTTGAGAAATTGGTAGTTTCTCTACCCAGGTGACAGGAGAGGAGGAGCAGGAGCAGCCAAAGGAACTATAGGGTGATGAGGAAGAGGAGGCAGAGGACCCAGACACACCGTGGCAGTATGCAGTGGAGATGGAGGCAGGGAGTTCCTCCGAGTCACTTGCGCAAATGGCCCGATGCATGCTCACTTGCTTGCGTAGTGACAGCCGTATTGTCACCATTCAGCAGAGGGATGACTACTAGCTCTCCACCTTGTTAGACCCTCACTGCCGATCCAAAATGGGGGCCTTTTTTACACCTTCTTTTGTAAGTTTGTACTGGAGGTGTGGCTACTCCATTTGGTTATGCACTCCTGACTAGCCCCGTCTGCCCCATAGGCCATAGACTTTTAATTTGTGTAACTATAAAGCCGAGTTGACTCGGCATGCATGTTGGTACCTGCATCCCTGTATTAGTGGAGGCCTTTGAAGCATCAGAATTGGCAAAAGGCAGAGGGGACCCAGCATGCATGTGGAACCAACACCCCCTGATTATATGGAAGCCAAGGTTGGCACATAACAGGTAGGAAATAGTGTTAGGTTCCCGTCCTACAGAGATCACCTTGATGATTTGGTGAACGGGCCCAGATAATTTTGTACAAAATATATTTGCCAAGAATCTCTAATTTACTAAACAAGCATAGCATTAGCTCCAGAATACCTCATATCTCTATGGCATTTTGTGCTTTATCTGGTTGGCAGTGTGCCGTTGCATTGTATGTATTTTCCTTTCCTTGTGCAGTTAGCCATAGAAACGTGCAACTGCGCACTGGGATGGGCTGACTGAAATTACCCTTTTTTACACCTGCCAAGAGGGTGGACAAACTGAACTACTATAGAGACATCCTATGTAGTTAGTTGGCCGTTGCCTATCTGCGCCATCGTCCATCCTCTCGCAGATCTGACCGAGGGGCTCTCTGCGCTCACGTTCCATTGCCATGGCTGATGGGGGGGTGGGGGTGGCAGGAGCAGTACCAGCTCCATCAATAGCAGCCTGAGTCTAGAGTTGCTGATGAGCAGCTTTCTTCACCCGCATAGTGAAGAAACTACTCACCAGCAGCAACGGCTAGACCTGGAGGAGGACCTGAACCAGCAGGTGGTGGCATACTTGGACATCACTCTGCCAACAATCATTGAAGATCCGCTGGACTACTGGGCAGCCAAACTAGATTTGTTTAGTGTGGCTTTGCCATAGTTACCCCAAGGAGAACTCGCATGTCCATCCAAAATGTGGAGAGACTGACCTTTGTCAAAATGAATCAGGCGTGGATCAGCCAGGATTTCCACCCACCAATGCCTGATGCATCAGATTAGATCATCCATGCTGTCTTGACTAGTGGCCTGTTTCTTCTCGCTACCTTCCTCACCAAATATTCTGATGCTGCCACCCACCTGATGCCACACATCTGATGCCAAATTCTCCATCCTAAACCCACCATCGTCAGTGGGTAGTGTTAAAACCCACCTCCTCACACTGTTGTACCACTCTGTAGTCTGCTGATGATGATGCTGCTGCTTCCCTCCACAATGTTGTCGTACCAGTCTGTAGTCTACTGATGCTGCTGCCTCCACAATGTTGTCGTACCACTCTGTAGTCTGCTGATGCTGCTGCCTTCACAATGTCTTCGTACCACTCTGTAGTTTGCTGCTGCTGCCTCCACAATGTCGTCGAGCCACTCTGTAGTCTGCTGATGCTGCTGCCTTCACAATGTTTGTTGTACCACTCTCTAGTCTGCTCCTGCCTCCACAATGTCGTCATACCACTCTTTAGTCTGCTGATGCTGCTGCCTCCACAATGTCGTTGAGCCACTCTGTAGTCTGCTGATGCTTCTGCTGCCTCCACAATGTCATCGTGTGACTCTGTAGTCTGCTGATGCTGCTGCCTACACAATGTCGTTGTACCACTCTGTAGTCTGCTGATGCTGCTGCTTCCACAATGTCGTTATGCCACTCTGTAGTCTGCTGATGCTGCGCCTTCACAATGTCATTGCACCACTCTGTAGTATGCTGATACTGCTGCCTTCACAATCTCATCGTACCACTCTGTAGTTTGCTGATGCTGCTGCTGCCTCCACAATGTCATCGTACCACTCTGTAGTATGCTGATGCTGCTGCCTTCACAATGTCATTGTACCACTCTGTAGTATGCTGATGCTGCTGCCTTCACAATCTCATCGTACCACTCTGTAGTTTGCTGATGCTGCTGCTGCCTCCGTAATGTCGTCGTACCACTCTGTAGTGATGCTGCTGCTGCCTCCACAATGTCGTCGAGCCACTCTGTAGGCTGCTGATGCTGCTGCCTCCACAATGTCGTCGCACCACTCTGTAGTCTGCTGATGCTGATGCTGCTGCCTCCACAATGTCGTTTTGCCACTCTGTCATCTGCTGATGCTGCTGCCTTCACAATGTCATCATACCACTCTGTAGTCTGCTGATGCTGCTGCCTTCACAATGTCCTCGTACCACTCTGTAGTTTTCTGCTGCTGCCTCCACAATGTCGTCGTACCAGTCTCTAGTCTGCTGATGCTGATGCCTTTACAATGTTGTCGTACCACTCTGTAGTCTGCTGATGCTGCTGCTGCCTCCATGATGTCATCGTGCCACTCTGTAGTCTGCTGATGCTGCTGCCTCCACAATGTCGTCGTACCACTATGTAGTCTGCTGATTCTGCTGCCTTCACAATGTTGTCATACCACTCTCTAGTCTGCTGCTGCCTCCACAATGTCGTCATACCACTCTTTAGTCTACTGATGCTGCTGCCTCCACTATGTCGTCGAGCCACTCTGTAGTCTGCTGATGCTGCTGCCTTCACAATGTTGTCATACCACTCTGTAGTCTGCTGATGCTGCTGCTTCCACAGTGTCGTCGTACCACTCTGTAGCCTGCTGATGCTGCTGCCTCCACAATGTCGTCGTACCACTCTGTAGTCTGCTGATGCTGCTGCCTTCACAATGTCATCGTACCACTCTGTCGTCGGCTGATGCTGCTGCCTTCTCAATGTCATTGTACCATTCTGCAGTCTTCTGATGCTTCTGTTGCTTCCACAATGTTGTCGTACCACTCTGTAGTCTGATGATGCTGCTGCTGCCCCACAATGTCGTTGTACCACTCTGTAGTCTGTTGACGCTACTGCTGCTGCCTCCACAATGCCATTGTACCACTCTGTTGTATGCTGCTGCTGCTGCTGATGCTGTCTCCACAATGTCATTGTACCACTCTGTAGTCTGCTGATGCTGCTGCCTTCACAATGTCATCGTACCACTCTGTAGTTTGCTGATGCTGCTGCTGCCGCCACAATGTCGTCGTACCACTCTCTAGTCTGCTGATGCTGCTGCCTCCACAATATCGTCGAGCCACTCTGTAGTCTGCTGATGCTGCTGCCTTCACAATGTTGTCGTACCACTCTGTAGTTTGTTGATGCTGCTGCTGCCGCCACAATGTCGTCGTACCACTCTCTAGTCTGCCGATGCTGCTGCCTCCACAATGCCGTCGAGCCACTCTGTAGTCTGCTGATGCTGCTGCCTTCACAATGTTATCGTACCACTCTGTAGTCTGCTGATGCTGCTGCCTCCATGATGTCATCGTGACACTCTGTAGTCTGATGATGCTGCTGCCTCCACAATGTCATCGTACCACTCTGTAGGCTGCTGATGCTGCTGCCTTCACAATGTCATCATACCACTCTATAGTCTGCTAATGCAGCTGCTGCCTCCACGATGTCTTCATGCCACTCTGTAGTCTGCTGATGCTGCTGCCTCCACAATGTCATCATACCACTCTATAGTCTGCTGATGCTGCTGCCTCCACAATGTCGTGCCACTCTGTAGTCTGCTGATGCTGCTGCCTTAAAAATGTCATCGTAACACTCTGTCATCTGCTGATGCTGCTGCCTTCACAATGTCATCGTACCACTCTGCAGTCTGCTGATGCTGCTGCTGCTTCCACAATGTTGTTGTACCACTCTGTAGTCTGCTGATGCTGCTGCTGCCTCCACAATGTCGTCGTACCACTCTGTAGTCTGCTGATGCTGCTGCTGCCTCCACAATGTCGTCGTACCACTCTGTAGTCTGCTGACGCTACTGCTGCTGCCTCCACAATGTCATCATACCACTCTGTTGTCTGCTGATGCTGCTGCTGATGCTGTCTCCACATTATCGTCGTACCACTCTGTAGTCTGCTGATGCTACTGCTGCTGCCTCCACAATGTTGTCGCGCCACTGTGTGGTCTCCTGATGTTACTGCTGCTGCCACTTCCACACTCTGTCATTGTGCCAGTCTATGGCCTCCTGATGATGGTACTCCCACCACTTCCACACTCTGCAATTGTGCCACTCTGAGGCCTCCTGATGCTGCTAAAGCTACTGCCACTTCCACACTCTGTCATTGTGCCACTCTATGGCCTCCTGATGATGTTGCTCCCACCACTCTCAACACTCAATCAGCAGTAGCATCAGGAGACCGCAGAGTGGCACACTCTGCGGTCTCCTGATGCTACTGCTACTTCCTCCACACTGTCTTCGTGCAACTCTGTGGTCTCAGGGCACAATCTTTGTTCCTTGGGGAGCAAGCTCCTTAATGGGCATGAGGAGACATTCATGCTTTTCTGGAATTATTGGAGGAAAAGGGATGCAAATGAGCTCTTAACAAGCTCTGCCTCTAATGCCACCAGATGAAAGGCAGCTATCCGATAAGTCAATGTTCAGCTCTTTAAATAAGCCTTGAGGCATGACTCGGATATTAAATAAGCCAGCACCTCATCTGAAGACAGCTGTTTTGGGGTGATCTCCCCTCATCAGTGCAGAGCAGAGACTACTGGCTTACATGGGTGAGAGTCCTGTCAGGTTTTGGAGGTACTATCTCTCTTTGGGGAGAAAGCACCTTAAATCGGCCTCAAGAAGACTTTGTGGTCTCCTGATGCTAATGCTGCTGCCACTGCCACCTCCACACTGTCGTTGTGCCACTTTGTATGCTGCTCCTGATGGTACTGCCACCTCCACACTGTCATCGTGCCACTCTGTGGTCTATTGATACTGCAGCTGCTGCCACTGTCACCTCTACACTGTCATCGTGCCACTCTGAGGTGTCCCGATGCTACAGCTGCTGCCATTGCCACCTCTACATTGTCATCGTGCCACTCTGTGGTATGCTGATGCTACTGCCACCTCCACACTGTCATTGTGCCACTCTATGGTCTCCTGATGCTGCTGCCACTGCCATCTCCACACTGTCGGGGGGGCTTTATTTGTATAAGCATTTAATAGAACAGGTTCTGTACAAATTTATGTGGAATTAGAGAATTGGTGTAAAAGTAGTGCACTCTTTCGCACTATAGTAGGATCTTGGGCCTCTGCACGGTTCTTTATACCTGGCACCAACATTGACCTGCAAGGCTGAGTTCACACTTGAGTTTTTTGGTCAGTTTTGGCCCCATAACTGCCCAAATACATTAAGTGTGCAGCGATTCTAAGAGCGACGCCTGTTATCTGCGTGTCATACTGGCTCACAGTATTGTTTCACTACCACAGCAGACTCCCTATGCGTGTTACTGCAAGGCACAGTGTTCTACACCACTATACAGGCTCTCTGCAGCCAGGAAGTAGACGTTTTTTAATGTGATTCGCCACAAATTTATTTGGATCGGATCAAATAGTTTCGGAAAATTCGGCAAACTAACCGAATCGAATTTTTGAAAAATCGCTCATCTTTACCCATCATACAAGACACCAACAGGTTCAAGGACTGGTCTACCTTTTGCTCAAAATACATAGGCAGGGCTGGTACAGCTTTTTTAAAGAAGTAATGACGGCTTGGGACTCTCCTCCTTGGGTTCAGTTCAGAGTCCACACTATGGAAAGGGAGGGGCTGTAGTACCAGCAACTTGGCCAGGTTGGATGAGTGCATGCATGCTGTTGTCTCTTTGTCATCGACTCTGTGATCAATTGCTGGCGAAACACATAATTAGGAGGAGGAGGAGCATCAGGAGATGTAGATGAAGGGAAGGAATGACAGCCTCCTTCTGCTGAGGTTGAGGAGCCCTGACTGGTGGAGGGATGTACAGTAGGCTGTTGGGAGATGCAGCCATTGATGCATCAGGCTGTACCACTACATTAGTGCCACGGTTTTCCCAGGCCATTTTATGGTGATGCTCCATGTGTTGACAAAGGGCTGTGGTGCTAACATTAGCACCCTGACCACACTTTACCTTCTGCCCACATATCCTGCATACCGCCACGCTAATGTTCTCCAGTGACTGGATAAAAAATTCCCACACTGCCAAGTAGAGATGAGCGAATCTATTCGTCGATTCGTATCGAATCTTCCATTTTTCCTACTCCAAAGTTTTTTCAGATTCGCTTCGTATTATTCGTAAATGTTCTTAATATTTTGAACGCTAATGCTACGTACGCTACGTACGCAACGTACGCATTCTTCTTGCCCTCCCCCCGGCCCCCAGAAGCGGGAAAATGATGATTCGCCCCTCAAGAGCGGGAAAGTGAAGATGCGCCCCTCTCAGAACAGGAAAAACCAGCCGGGCCACCGGGAACGAACTGTTTGCACATATAGCGAGTGAAGACTCCTCCCTCATTACTCCGCCCTCCTCTCCAGTTCAAGCCAGCTGTGAACAAGATACCACAGCATGGCGAAGCAACTGCGACCAAAGTGGGGGGAAATGGTCTTTGGTAACGAGTACCCCAAACCACCGCCCGCTCCAGAGATCACAGTGTCACAATTGTGCTAGACAGTCTCACCGGCTCCTAACTCGATATTCGCCTTGAGTGGCTGGAGCGTCCACTTAGCTGCCCAGGAGGAGAACAACAACACTTTCCATGCGGCAGAATCCCATTGTGCCTGCATCAGTGACGGCCCACGCCCAGACCCTATGGGACTACAAGAATGCGGTGGAGGACTGGGTCATCCAAGTACTGGATCATCTGAGACCGGGAGACGCTGGAGCAGCGTAAGGGAACCGTCCAATGGTTTTCAGTGGAGTGAAGCTCTGGCTTCCTGGCGGAGGACAAGGACGGCAAGGAGTACTTTGTGGGCTGCAGATCAGTGAAACGGCCGTACCTGCCCCAACCCCGTCACAGCCTGTACGTGGGGGATCAGGTGTAATATACCTCCAATGCATCCCTGAAAGGCCCCTTTGCTACCGAGGTTTACCTTATTATCAAAGCCCCTGCCTGGTCCCTACATCACCACCAGAAGTTTGGCCGGAGGAACCACCAGGCGAAGGACGCATGCGCTGCCTACAGGAGTCACCAGATGGCACTCTCCGTTTCAGGGAGAAGCCACAGCCGGAGCCTCTGATCCTTGAACTGCCACAACCACCATCACAGTCCTTTCAGCTTGGTCAGCTGACGACATCATCATTTACTTTCCAGTCCACGGTGATCCACCAGTACCAACTACCCTGGAAAATTAAATCAGCAGCAGCCAGGGGTGCTGGCACTTCTTCCCTGGCTGCAACCTTTCCTGAACCGCTGCAGCCCTGCTGTCCTGGCAGGAGTATCCAGAAAAGTGAAGGTGCAAGTGGCTGCAGCGTTCACCAGTGTGACCACCACCCGGACTCGGTCAAGTCCGACTTCTAGCAGAAGAGGGCAGTGGAGCTCCACCACGGCAGCCAGCTTGGCCTACAAGAGGCAGGAGCGTCCTCTGATGTCATTCAGTAGCAGTTCAAGTGAGAAGGACTTCAGTTCCCTCAACTGAGGAACGCTTCTACTGGCTGAGTGATTAAAATCAGTGGTCCCCAACCTTTTTTTCACCAAGGCCCGGTTTCTAGCTTGACAATTTCCCCAAGGATCGGGGTGGGATGGGGGGGGGTGACGATGCTGTCGGCGCTGACTGATTCACTCAAGGTGCATATTAAAATATATAAATATAACATAAAATGCCCCTATACAGTGCTCCCCATATAAAATACCCCTTCTTTGTGGCCTCAGTACATGCCTTCACATTGCCCCAATAATGTGCCAGTAAGAAGTGCCCCATAGTTCCCCCCAATAATGTACCAGTTAGAAGTGCCCCATAGATGCCCCCAATAATGTACCAATAAGAAGTGCCCCCAAATATGTGCCAGTAAAAAAGTGCCCCATATATGCCCCACAGTGCCCCCAAAATGTACCAGTAAGAAGTGCCCCATAGATGCCCCCAATAATGTACCAATAAGAAGTGCCCCCAAATATGTGCCAGTAAAAAGTGCCCCCATATATGCCCACAGTGCCCCCAAAAATGTACCAGTAAGAAGTTCCCCCATAGATGCCCCCACACTGCCCCTCAATAATGTACCAGTAAGATGTGCCCCCATATATGCCCCCACACTGTCCCCAATAATGTGCCAGTAAAAAGTGCCCCCACAGTGCCACCAATAATGTACCAGTAAGAAGTTCCCCCATAGATGCCCCCCCAGTGCCCCCCAATAATATGCCAAGAGGAAATGCCCCCATAGATGCCCCCAATAATATGCCAATAAGAAGTGCCTCCATAAATTCCCCACAATAATATAAGTGCCCCCACAGTGCCCCCATATCATGTGCCAGTTAGAAGTGCCAGTTAGAAGTTCCCCCCAGTGCTCCTTTCCTCCGGTATTGTACAAAAAATAAAATATAAAAAAACACTTATACTTACGTGTTAACCCTGCTACATCTGTACCTCCATAAGGCTGGCAGCGATGCGATGCAGGCCTCTTCCGGCCTGTGTCCTGTGCCGGCCTCTGATAGGCTACAGGCACTAGGCCTGCAGTCTATCAGAGGAACTGGCAGGGGAGACGCCTCTCCTTTCCCTGCCCCGCATCACAGACATCTGTATCGCTGTCCTGAGGACGGCGATACAGATGACTATGGAGATGAGCGCTTCCACAATGGAAGCGCTCATCTCCCTGTCCCCCGCCACCACTTCCGTCGGGCTTGGCAAACATCAATTCAGGGCCTGGTCCAGGGCCGCAGTCCGGTGGTTGGGGACTGCTGATTTAAAGGACACCTCTGGAGGACCTATCGGAGCCACAACATGGACTGCACCTGATGGGTGAGAGCAAGTTGGACATGGCTTGTCAGGACTCCCCCCCATTCTGCACACCACTGAAATGGTTTGGGAACAGCATGGGGAGGATGTCTGGATATATCTTGGATTTCAAAGTCGCTGCTGGGAACGATGTTGTCCGAGTATTACGCCACTTTTACGGAATGACAATAATAACCCCCAAAACCCAAAAAATGTCGCCTTGATTAGCGTCACAAAAAATGACAACGGATGTCAGGTATATAGGAAACAGGAATGTTATAATGCACACGCAACACATGTAATGTCGCCTTGATTAGCGGCAGAAAATATGACACCGGATGTCAGGTATATAGAATACAGAAACGTTATAATGCACACGCAACACAGGTAATGTCGCCTTGATTAGCGGCACAAAAAATGACAACGGATGTCAGGTATATAGGAAACAGGAATGTTATAATGCACACGCAACACATGTAATGTCGCCTTGATTAGCGGCAGAAAAAATGACAACGGATGTCAGGTATATAGGAAAGAGAAACGTTATAATGCACACGCAACACAGGTAATGTCGCCTTGATTAGCGGCAGAAAAAATGACAATGGATGTCAGGTATATAGGATACAGAAACGCTATAATGCACACGCTGTGCAGGAGGTGCCAAGGTCAGGCAAACTTGTGTTATTTTTGCCCCAAAAGAAAAACAAATATTGCAGCCAGATATAACAACAGTCCTTAAAAGGACTTTTGGGTCTTTTGAACAGAACAACTAGCCCTGCCTAGCCAAATCCTATCCCTACACTATCTGTCCCTCCTTGAACAAACTTTATACAGCAGACGCAGCACAGGTAATGTCGTCTTGATTAGCGGCAGAAAAAATAGCAACGGATGTCAGGTATATGGGATATAGAAGCATTATAATGCACACGCTGTGCAGGTGGTGTTTAGGTCGGGCAACCTTGCGCAGCCAGATATTATAGCCTTTAAAAAGGGCTTTTGGGTCTTTTCAACAAAAAAAACTAGCCCTGTCTAGCCAATTTCTATCCCTACACTATCTGTCCCTCCTTGCAGCAGCTCTCCCTGACTTGGTCTGAGCCGGGTCACATGTCACCGGGTGTTATATAGCACCCAATGGCGCGTTCCCGGACAGCCAATCACTGTAATGCCAGTAGCCAACATGGCTACTGGCATTACAGTGAATGCCAGTACCTCCCTGCATGCTAATTGGCTAATTAGCGTGCGGGGAGGGGACTCGAGCATGGCACTCAAGCACACGCGGTGTTCGGCCGAGCACTGCGTGGTTCCGAGCACCGCCATGCTCGGCCGAATATCGTATTTGGCCGAGCATGCTCGCTCAACACTAACCGCTAGTATTTTCCTGACAGGTAGGCTCCTGAGTAGCAGACGGTCTACCCCGGGGGCGTTTGGCTCCAGATCTCCCACTGCTTCCACCCTGCTGGCTCATCGGCATACTGCCACCCTGCTACTGTCTGTCAGGCCTGTTGCCACCCTCACCTCCTGATGATGATGCTTTCACCCGACTCCCATGTGCAATTGGCTACATCATCATCCATTACTGTCTGCTCCTCACTTATGTCACCCTCACCAGTCTCATGGCCACGTCCCTGGCTGCTCGCATTATGTGCTCCCACCTAATTGTCATCATCACTAGTTGCACGCCTAAGGAAAGATGCAGTGGACCTCTCCTCCAAGTCTGTTCTGGACTTTAGCTGCTGACGGTCCTCACTAAGCTCTTCCTCAATGAGAAGCGGAGCAGAGCCGGCAGCATACTTTACTTCCTGAGCAGAAAGGGCAGAAAAAGAAAGAGGTAGTTGCAGGTCAGGTGAGGGCACAGAAGTTGTTATTGGGCCATGCCAACTAAGTGTGGTTGTCACCTGAGATGATGTTGAAGAACGAGTCAACCATTCCAGGACAGCTGGATTGTTGGTCAAAACATGACCTCTGGATGACAATGGCAGCTCTGGCCAGTTGCTGCAGCTGCTGCTACCGCCCCCTTCTTCTGCTGCTACTTCTGCTGGCTACAGCAACATTTTTGCAACTGCCCGTTCCTTTTGAGGGCCCAGATAACTGTCTTTTGGCCATTGTGTACAGTAACTGACTCAGTAATGTCACAGATTAAGTATGACTGGCGCAGCAGATGAACTAGAAAAACCTGCCTATATATTAGACCGCCTGTTGACAATGAGTCTGATGCACAGTAAGTCTATATATAACTGAACAGATTAATTATTAAAGGCACAGTAGGTGTACCAGGTGAACGTGCTTATATATTAGGCCAGCTATTGAGACTAAGGGCAGGTTATACTTGTCAAAAAAAAAAGTCCTGTCTACAGGACTTTTTTCTTTGTCATGTATAATGGAAAACATAACTGTTATATGTGCCCACAAAAATATATTAGGACAGCGCAAAATGGAATGCCTCTTAAAGGGTTCTGTTTTGCATTCTATCCTAAAATTCTTTTATATTCCATTATAACTCTGTTGTAATGGAACACTATAACGGAATCCGAATAGTGATGTGAACCAGCCCTAAGTCTGATGCACAGTCAATGTATAACAGGACAAATTACATATACCTGGTGCAGCAGATGAACTAGATAAACATGTCTATATATTAGATTGCCTGTTGAAAAAGAGTCTGATGCACAGTAAGTCTATGTACAACAGAAAAGATAAAGTATAAATGGCGCAGAAGATGAACTAGGTAAACGTGCCTATATATTACACCGCCTGTTGAGACTAAGTCTGATGCAAAGTGCATCTATGACTGTGTAACAGAACAGATTAATTATTAAAGGCGCAGTAGGTGAACTAGGTAAATGTGCCTATAAATTAGACCCCCTGTTGACAATAAGTCTAATGCACATGAAGTTAATGTATAACAGAACAGATTAATTATTAATGGCACAGCAGATGAACTAGATAAACGAGTTTATTTATTAGACTGCCTGTTAACAATGAGTGTGACGCACAGTAAGTCTATGTATAACAGAACATATTAAGTATAAATGGCACAGCAGATGAAGTAGATAAACAAATCTTTGTATTGGATTGCCTGTTGACAATGAGTCTGATGCACATTAAGTCTATGTATAACTGAACAGATTGATTATTAAAGGTGCAGTAGATGAACTAGGTAAATGCAAAGGGCGTTTAGCGTGGGCTGCCTCCTTTTTACGGTGGCTGAGTCTAAGTGCTATAACAGCCCAGATTGGCAGAAACGCTGTAAAAACCCAGAAAGAGATAATAATAAATCAGTAAGAATGATGCCATTAAAAAACTGCAACTTGTGGGGGAAAGCTAGCTACGCTAGGAGATGGCCACTTGATCAGTGAGCTCTTGACCGAGACGCCCCTTAAAGCTATTTTTCGTGCACCTATATCTTGCAAACATGGGCAAGATGAGCAAAGAAAGAGGCAAGGAGAGCCAGGGGACCCCTTGCCAGTGAAAAGGACAATACAAAATGGATAAATACCTTAGAATGAAGATGACTTCCCCGGCAGACTGAAACAAGATGGCGCCAGATGCCGCCAACACAGCCTCCCTCATGAAAGACTCAGATGATGGCAGTTCATGTGCCATGTTGAACAGGACTTGATCCCCATCACAATAGCCTTCCTGAAGGAGTCTCTGGCACTGGCCCTCGAGCTGGTGATAGTTACATAGTTACATAGTTACATAGTTAATACGGTTGAAAAAAGACACATGTCCATCAAGTTCAACCAAGGGAGGGGGTAGGAGTGATAAAGGGGAGGGGGACTGGTAACCTTAAGACATGACTCTACATTTCTTAATATGTGGTGGCCTTCTTTTTCTCTAAGAATTTATCCAAGCCTGTTTTGAAGCCCTCAGCTGTCTTTGCTGTGACCAGCTCCTGCGGTAGACTGTTCCACAGATTCACAGTTCTTATAGTAAAGAAGGCTTGTCGCCCCTGGAGTCTGAACCTTTGCTTCTCCAGGCGGAGGCAGTGCCCCCTTGTCTTTTGAGGGGATTTTACCTGGAACAGTTTTTCACCATATTTTTTGTATGGGCCATTTACATACTTATACAGGTTGATCATGTCCCCCCTTATACGTCTCTTCTCAAGACTAAACAAGTTTAACTCCTTCAATCTTTCTTCATAGCTAAGATGCTCTATGCCCCTTATCAGTTTAGTTGCCCGTCTCTGCACCCTTTCCAGCTCCAGGACATCCTTCCTATAAACCGGAGCCCAGAACTGAACAGCATATTCCGTATAGGCCGTACTAATGCTTTATACAGTGGTAATATGACATCCCTGTCCCGTGAGTCCATGCCTCTTTTAATACATGACAATATCCTGCTGGCCTTAGAAGCAGCCGATTGACATTGCATGCTATTCTGCAGTCTATGGTCTACAAGGACACCCAGATCCTTCTCTACAAGTGACTCTCCCAGAGGAACTAGCAGCCATAAAGACCGACATGAAGCTAATGGGGCATAGATAGCAGCCCCAGAAGACTGGCAGACTGCAGTAATTAAACATAGTGGCGCAATGCAATCTAATATAAACTAGCTCTGGAATCAAATTAATTCAGCCTTCCTTTAGCTGGGAGACCGAGAGAGGACAGGAGCCGGAGAAAGAACGTATAAGGGGAGTTCAGGAATCTATACCGACTGACTCTATTACTGACTATACAAGGCCGCTTGAAGTGGAACATGAGGAGATACTGTGCTCTGATTCCCAACCTATTGAGCAAACACAGTCTGAAGAAGAAGACGGTGGGGACCTGCAACTAGCGTCTCATGAGGTGCATGATGATGTTGAGACACAGTTGCCAATAAGTCAAAGGCAATTAGTGTCTCAAGAGGTTGTGGATGAGGATGAGACGCAGTTAAGTCAGGTTCTTGTTAGTTCACCATGTTAGGAGGAGGACCAGAGTGAGGATGTGGAAGAGGCGGTGGTGGACGATGAAATAGCTGACCCAACCTGGGAAGGTGGCAAGCCAAGCGAGGACAGCAGTACAGAGGGGGAGGGATCTGCAGCAGCGCAACAGGCTGGAAGAGGCAGTGGGGTGGCAAAAGGGAGAAGGCAGGCCACGCCAACCAGGCCCACAACTGTTTTCCGGAGCAGCCCCTTGCGGCAAGCTCCCTTGCCAAGAGTTAGGTGTTCGCAAGTCTGGCGGTTTTTTGAGCAAAGTGCTGACGATAAATGTATTGTAATTTTGTAACCTGTGACTTACCAAGATGAGCAGGGGCGTAAGCACCAGCAACCTGACCACCACAGCATGATCCGCCATATGTCAGCAAAGCACCCTAAAAGGTGAGCCGAACGCCTAGGTCCACAATCTGTGTCCGAAGGTCACACCACTGCCTCCTCTTCCCCTCTGTTACCTGCTGTCCAAGTCGCAGGCCCAGATGCCTCCCGCCCTGCAACTGGACCTTCGCAGGAACCATCAGTCAGCACGTCCACTTCAATGTCCCAGCGCAGCGTTCAAATGTCCTTACCCCAGGTATTTGAACGCAAGCGCAAATACCCTGCCACCCACCCACAGGCCATAGCTCTAAACCCGCAACTTTCTAAATTGCTGACCATGGAAATGTTGCCATTTAGGCTGGTGGACACCAAGGCTTTTCGCAGCCTGATGGCGGCGGCTGTCCTTCGTTACGCAGTCCCCATGCGCCACTATTTTTCCCGGTGTGCCGTACCCGCCTTACACCAGCATGTGTCCAGAAACATAACCCGTGCCCTGGTAATTTCTTCTTCGGTCTGCTCTTCAGCAGAATGTCACATCAAGAATTTCATTTTTTTGGCCGGTCAGCTCGGCATTAGCGTGTCACACTTAAATTTTTTAAACGGTCTGCTCTTAAGTAGAATGTCACATCAAGAATATCATTTTTTTTGGGATGGTCAGCTCGGCATTAGCGTGTCACACTTAAATTTTTTGGACGGTCAGCTTGGCATCAGCGTGGCATCCCTCAATTTGGGACAGTTTGTTAAAGTATGGCGGCAGCAGCATGGAGTCCTATTTCATTATCCATAGCTGAAGTGTTCAGGCGACATGGCCTGCTTTGAACACTCCAATTTTTTAAAAGTTAACGCTTTGGGCACACGGGACACTCAGTCAAGAGCATCGGGGTGGCGCCGAGAGGCAGGGGCTTGGACAGGCAGTAGCTTGCCTCGCGGCAGACCGCCAGCTCCATCCCAAGAACCAAATCCCAGCTTTTTAACTGCAGCAACTTTAATATACGCTATTGGAGCTGAAATTACCGCGGCTGCTGGCACCAGACTTGCCCTCCAATAGATCCTCGTTAAAGGATTTTACGTGTACTCATTCCTATTACAGGGCCTCGAAAGCGTCCTGTATTGTTATTTTTTGTCACTACCTCCCCGAATCGGGAGGAGGTAATTTGCGCGCCTGCTGCCTTCCTTGGATATGGTAGCCGTTTCTCAGGCTCCCTCTCCGGGGGCCCTTGAAGAAGGTGACCCCCTGGCGACGGAGCAGAGAGCGAGAGTCGGACGGCCGACGCGGCACATGCCGCTGGGGGGGCCCCGGCCTCCCGCGGCGGATAGCGAAAAAAGAAACAGTCGTCAGTGACTCTTAGCAGTGCGGTGGCAGCAGCATGTGTCCCTTAAATTTTTTTGGCGGTCAGCTCGGCAGCCGCATGTGTCCCTTAAATTTTTTTTTCGGTCAGCTCAGCAGCAGAGAGTCAAACTTAAATTTGTGACAGTTTGATAAAGTGCGGTGGCTGCAGCATGGAGTCCGATTCCATTATTCAGAGCTCAAGTATTCAGTTGACCTGGCTTGGTTTGAACACTCAAATTTTTTAAGTAAACTATTCCGGCCCACAGGACACTCAACGAACAGCGTCGGGGAGGCGCCGAGAGGCAGGGGCTCCAACAGGTGGTAGCTCACCTCCCTGCAGACAGCCAACTTGATCCTAAGATCAAACTTCGAGCTTTTTAAGTTCAGCAACTTAGATAAACGCAATTGGACCTGGAATTACCGCGGAGAGCGAAAGTGGAACGGCCAACGCGGCACACGCCGCTGAGGGGGCTCCGGCCTCCCGCGGCGGATAGCGAAAAAAGAAACAGTCGTCAGCGACTGTTAGCGGTGCGGTGACAGCAGCATGTGTCCCTTAAATTTTTTGGACGGTCAGCTTGGCAGCAGAGTGTCACTCTTAAATTTTTGGGACGATCTGCACAGCAGCAGAATGTCACCCCTATTGTTTTTGAGTGTCAGCAGCAGGCCATCAATCATAATTTTTCAAGGGTGTGTATGATGCCCTTGTTTATGTGTAATAAAGGGTGTATTGGATTGCCTGTTCCTTGTAATTTTTGGCAGCCCTTTCACTTAGTGCATAGGCTTTATGTGTGTAGGAGTCCCACGTCATGAACAATTGTACCACAATGTGAATGAGGCCCTCCTTTATATGATATACAGGTTGTATGGGAGTGCCTCTACCGTGTAATGTTTGGCAGCACTTGCGCTTAACGTACAAGTAAATCTATGTTTCCCAACAATATTTCCTGTAAAATCGATGTTATCTTGGCTTTTTGGGGGGTATTTTTGTCATTCCGTAAAAGTGGCGTAATATTCGGCCATCATCGTTAATAGCAGCGACTTTGGTGTTCAAGATGCATCCAGACATCCTCCCCATGCTGTTCCCTAACCATTTCTGTGGTGTTTCCACCATTTTCTGACGTTTCCCTATGGACCAGACACCCTCCCCTGATCCGAGCAGGGGGTGCCTGGTCTTCTCCCACTGACTTCCATTATACTCGGGTGCTCGGCCAAGCACTCGAGCACCACCTAGTCTTCGGCCAGAGCACCCGGACATCGGGGTGCTCGATCATCACTATCTATTACCATTACAGTCCGGCAGATCTTTGCTATGCTACTGGGCCAAGACAAGGCAGATCTAGTAGTCATTGAAAGGGCCCACATAGCATTAAGGCCTAAACTGGACTCAGGCAACCCGCCTAGTGATATCATCTGTGGCCTAGTAAATTACCTAGACACAGCTATTTTCCTGGCGGTCGCAAGAGAAAAAGGAGAACTATCATTTGAAAACAGCAAGATTTTACTCTTTCAAGATCTGGCAGATGTTAAAGCCCTTAATGGACTTGCAATGCTCTAAGAACCACCCGCTTCGTTGGCTTTATCCATTTGGCTTAAGCACTACCATCAATGACAGACAAGTTACTGTCCGCCACCCAGATGACCTTACAAAAATTTGGCCCTTTATAAATATGGATCCGTTGGACATTCCTTCCTGGCTCCCGATGTCTGGTGGTGTCAAAGCACCGAATCTACCCACACGGGAAGAATGGCAAATGGTTAGGTGGTTTAAGTCACCCCAAGCCAAGAAGTGACATACTGAATCCAGTTAAGTTGAGTTTGGGCCATATCCCATGTCCAATGTACAATATACGGTCATAACCCTTTCTGGGTAGCTGCCTCTACTTGATAACACTAACTGATATTGTTTCTCTACTCCAAGCAACTTGAGTATACAGATTTTTTCACTGTTACTGACAGTGCTTTATAGTTAGTACACCTGATGGACTCATAGACAACTTGAGCGTCTCCCTTTTCACCCCAGCTTTATACTTAGTATGTGTAGCAGCTATCATTCCTGCTACTAATCGAGAGACGACACCCAGAAACGGTTATACAGATACATGATTAGTGGTATCTTAGTACTAAACTCTTACTCCATTTTCTTAGCTTTATCCTTTTCTATTGTGTGATTTATCTTGTTACCTTGAGATTACTCACACGCTAAATACATAATGTATATACTGCTGGAAGAACACTTTCAAACCACTATACTATGCTTGATATGTGTATGTACATAAGATCTAAATGTTTATCTGTCACTGTGATGTACCTCAAGATTATGTAATATGTTTATTATCTGTTCTACTTCCTATACAAAGTAAAGAATACATTTAAAAAATCTGCAACTTGTGCTGCAAAAATGAAGCCTTTATACGGGCTACCTTGACAAAAAAATAATGCAACAATGAAAAAATGAAAAAAAATAATTTCTTGTTCATTAAGGTCCAAAACAGGCTGGTTACTAAGGAATTAATGACAAAATATCACCAAACATGTCAAATAAATATTGTCTGTCTATCACCTGGTCCTATGTCTACAGGTTTGTCATGTGTTTAGTTAATGACAGAATAGCCCCCCAAACCTCTTTATTTCTCAAACTGTAAACCAGAGGATTCAACATCGGAACCAAAACCAGATAAAGCATTGACAGTAACATGTCCTGTTCTTTAGTATCTTCAGATTCGGGTTTCATGTACAAGAACATACTGGGTCCGTAGAATAATATAACTGTGATGAGGTGGGAGGTGCAGCTGGAAAAGGCTTTCATACGTCCTGCTGAGGAACGAATCTTCAGTATGGTGGAGAAGATAAAGACGTATGAGATTATAACAAGCATTAAGTGTACAAGGGCAAAAATAATAACAGCAAAAATCATTAAAATCCTCCTGCTTGTGATGTCTGTAGAGGAAAGAACAATCACTGAGTTCAGATCACAGAAGAAATTATTGATATCATGTGAATAACAGAACTGCAATACACATGTAAGTAGTGTATGTGAAAGGGAATTTAGAGTGCCGACTATCCAAGAGGAGGCGACCATCGCAATGTACACGTTCTTCCTCATAATTGAGTAATATAGTAAGGGCTTACATATTGCCACATAGCGATCAAAGGCCATTGATGTCAGTGTGAAAATTTCACCACCAGCACATAACATAAAGACAAATAGCTGCGCCATACAGCAAGGAAATGAGATCCTATGATCTTGTGTCAGCGTTATAATAAGAAGCTTAGGGATACTGGACGTTATAGAGGTTACATCTACAATGGCGAGGTTACCCAAGAAGAAATACATTGGGGTGTGTAAATTTCGTGCCGTACATACGAGAAAGATAATTGTCAAATTCCCCAACATAGCCATCAGATAAATGATCAAAATCCCCCAAAATAATTCAACTTGTGCTTGTAACGGCATAGAGAAGGCGACAATGTAAAAGTCATTCTCTGCACTTCCATTTAGACAGTTGTTCATCTAAAATAAGAGAAATTAAAGTTTTTCAGCTCAGTATATTTGTTAGTGAACGTGAACATACAATACAGAATGAAATACAGTTTCAGGAGTCCTTCTTTTGCCTTTTAACTCTGACTAAAAAAAATTGTCCCATCCTTAAAGTTTAGTAGATTTTTGCCAACCTAAATGCTGTGTACAAGTTTTAAATACTGAAAAGTAATAATGCCTTCAAAAGTGTTAATAGTTAATTCTTTTATCAAATCTGACTTTATTACCAAATTTTTATAAGATCCTTCGAGCTTTTGTTACATTTTTTATTATCTTCTCTTAGCTGGAATATTGAATTGGAGTCCCATACCCTTAAACTTTCCCTACCCGGTTTTCCCTAAAAAAAAAATCTAATAACAGTCATACCAAAGTCGTACGTACCACAAAAATAGTACCAATAAAACCTTATATAGCTTTGCCGACTGAAACATTAAAAAGTTATGGCTGTCATAAAATGGCGATGCATAGAAAATTAAAATTTTTTAAAGGTTTTTATTTTCTTAAAAGTAGTAAAAAAAAAGAAAAATTGAAGTCCGGTATCGCTGTATTCGTATTGAGCTGCAGAATAAGGACGTCATGTCATTTTTAGCGGACAGTGAACGGAGTAATGTCAAAACCCCCAAAACCTTGGTGGAATTGTTGTTTTTTTTTTTGTTTTTTTTTTTTGGGGGGGGGGGAGTTTTTTTCACCGTTTTCCAATAACAGACATGGTAAAATTAAATGGTGCCATTAAAAAGTACAACTTATCCTGCGAAAAATAAGCCCTATATGGCTGTATGAATGGAAATTTTTTTTAAAAGTTATGGCTATTGGAACTTGGGGAGCAAAAAAAAGCCAAAAATGGGCCCGGAATTTAAGGGGTAAATACAGTTGAAACCAGAAGTTTACATGCACTATATAAAAAGACACATATGCATGTTTTTCTCAATATCTGACATGAAATCAGAATAAATCTTTCCTGTTTTTGTTCAATTAGGATTACCATAATTATTAGTATATGCCAAATGCCAGAATAATGAGAGAGAGAATGTTTTAAGGCATTTTATTACTTTCTGCAAAGTCAAAAGTTTACATACACTAAGATTACTACGCCTTTAAACAATTCTGAACTGCCCATATGATGATGTCATGTGTTTGGAAGCTTCTGTTAGGTTTGTTGGCAACATCTGAGTGAATTAGAGACACACCTGTGGATGGATTTGAATGCACACATGAAACACACTGCTTATTTGTGTAGCATCATGGAAAAAGTCTAAAGAAATCAGCCAAGATATCAGGAAGAGAATTGTGGACTTGCACAAGTCTGGCTCAACCTTGGGTGCCATTTCTAGATACCTGAAGGTGCCTCGTTCATCTGTACAAACAATTATACACAAGTACAAACAAGATGGGAATGTCCAGCCATCATACTGCCCAGGAAGGAGACGGGTTTTGTGTCACAGAGATGATTGTGCTTTGGTCCGACATGTGCATATCAACCCAAGAACAAAAGCAAAAGACCTTGGGAAGATGATGGCAGAAGCTGGTAAGATTGTGTCTATATCCACAGTGATTCGAATACTGTATCAACATGGGCTGAAAGGCCACTCTGTCAGGAAGAAGCCATTACTCCAAAAGAAACCTAAAAAAGCCAGATTAATGTTTGCAAATGCACACAGGAACAAAGACCTACATTTTTGGAGAGATGTCCTGTGATCTGATGAAGCTAAAACTGAACTTTTTGTCCATAATGACCATTGTTATGTTTGGAGGAAAAAGGGAGAAGCCTAAGAACACCATCCCAACTGTGAAACACGGGGGCGGCAGCATCATGTTGTGGGGTTGTTTTACTGCAGGAGGGACTGGTGCACTTCACAAAATATATGGAATCATGAGGAAAGTAGATTATGTGGAAATATTGAAGCAACATCTCAAGACATCAACCAGTAAGTTAAAGCTTGGGCAGAAATGGGTCTTCCAAATGGACAATAAGCCGAAGCATACTGCTAAACTAGTTACAAAGTAGCTTAAGGATAACAAAGTCCATGTTTTGGAAGCAGCCATCACAAAGCCCTGATCTCAATCCTATTGAAAATGTATGGGCAAAGCGGAAAAGGCAAATGCGAGCAAGGTGACCAACAAACATGGCTCAGTTACACCAGTTTTGTCAGGAAGAATGGGCCCAAATTCCAGCCAACTATTGTGAGAAGCTTGTGGAAGGATATCCAAAACGTTTGACCCAAGTCTTACAGTTTAAGGGCAATGGTACCAACTATTAATGAAATGTATGTAAACTTTTGACTTTGCAGAAAGTATTAAAATGCCTTAAAACATTCTCACTCATTATTCTGCCATTTGGCATATAATAATAATTATGGTAATCCTAATTGACCAAAAACAGGAAAGGTTTATTCTGATTTCGTGTCAAATATTGAGAAAAACATGCATATGTGTCTTTTTATATAGTGTATGTAAACTTCTGGCTTCAACTGTATGCTCTATAAACAATACAAACAATGAAGAACATTTAAATATATACACACACATTAATTTCCTTGGCACTTCCCTCTATAGCTTTGCTATGTTAAATTCATAAAACTACTGAAATACCAGAAATTATTGTTTAACACTGCAGACATGAATCCCTTTAAAAGGGATGCACAACAGGTATGACCATCATCCCATATGGACATATGGATCCCTCCATAAGGTCTAGGATCCCCTCATACTACTAATGGTATTTAGCTTTTAAAATGTACTAGGGTTAAAACCGAATGGGTCGAACAAGGTGGATAGATCAAATAGATAGATGAAAACTAGTAGCTGCCATATGATATGTTAGCCAAAAAGGGTCTGTGGCTGGTATGGGGTTTGGCTGGTTAGGTGGTGGGACAATATGTATATTTTTGCTGTTCTGGCCTGTAGGTTATTTCACAGTAAACACAGAATATTAATCAGCTCTGGCATACCCACTTCTCCAACCCCAGCGCTCTCCTGCCCTACAGGTGGGAGCCCTTCTTCTGCCATCTGCTTTTCCTCTTTTTCCACATTGTCTAATATTGATGAGAATATGTCATCAGGAACATCCAGCTCCTCCTCTATCTGCATCTTGCTGACTTTTCTAGGATAAATGTAGACCAAAACCATAGATAAAACGTAATGGAAATATTTGTATTTCTTCTGTGTTTCGGACCCAACTAGAGATGAGCGAGCATGCTCGGGAGCAATTTTCGAGTAGTAGCGTACACATTTTATAATTTGTACGCTAATGCATACGCATCTTCTAATCTGTACACTAATGAGTACGCATCTTAAAAATTTGTACGCTAATGCGTACAAATTACAAGATGCGTACGCATTAGCGTACAGATTAGAAGATGCGTACGCTACTACTCGAAAATTGCTCCCGAGCATGCTCGGCCAAGCATGCTCGCTCATCTCTAGACCCAACGTGTTTAAAGGCCAGTTTCACATGCTCAGTATTTGGTCAGTATTTGTAAGCCAAAAGCAGGAGTGGGTGCAAAACAAAGAAGAGATGCAAATATTTCCATTACATTTTATCTCTCTTTTGGACCCACTAGCCTTTTTTTTCTATTCGGATAACAAGAACGTGAACACGGCCATAAGGGGCAATAATGGCCCCATAACAGAGTGGGGAGGGGGTTTAGCAACAGTCATGATAACAGGGACAATAGTTGTCTCATGACAGAGTGGGGAGGCGGGTCAGTAGCAGTGGCATACAGCACAAGATGGTGATGGTGGCAAGAAGCCCCATTGTAGGAATGGCAGTAGAGGCATCAGGTCAGTGGCAGCATTAGAATGGTGGCAGCAGGACGTGGTCAGAAGTAATGTCCCATTTTGCGCAATATTCTAGTGTGGCAGCACACTACAGTATGATCATTAGTGGCAAAATGATCCACTCTGCTGCATCAGACACCAGTGTCTGGAAATCCTGGTTCATCTATGCCTGATTCATCTTTATGAAGGTTAGTCTCTCCATATTTTTGGAGGACACTTCAATTTTACATGCCCAGTAGTACAGGGGATCTTAGATCATGGGTGACAGGGTGCAGTTCAAGTATGCCACAACTTGCCTGTTGAAGTTCTGCTGCATGTCCCACTGCTGCTGCTGGGTTGTTTCTTCAGAAGGCTGCTGAAGAAAACTGCTCATCAGAGACTCCAGGCTTACGTTGCAGTTTATGGAGCTGGTGCTACTCCTGTCAACTGTCTTAGTTGCCCATAGCAACCAAACAGATTCCACCTTTCATTTTGCAAAGGAGCTCTTAAAAATGAAAGGTGGAATCTGATTGGTTGCTATGGGCAATTAAGCCACTTTGTCTTTACACCATTTTTGATAAATCTCTCCCCATACATCAGCACTGTCGTGAACTCTACCAGACACCAAGAGGCCTAAGGACTGACCCACCTTCTGCTCAACGTACATGTGCTTGGCTGGTACAGCTTTTTTGGAAAAGTAATGTCGGCTTGGGACTCTCCACCTTGGGTGGGCACAAGCAATCAGTTTTCTGAAATGTGCAGAGTCAACTACATGTATCAGCAACTTGGCCAGGTGCACGTTCAGCTTCTGTGCCATTGGATGTGTGAACAGGGTGCTTTCTCTGATCTCCCCTAGGAGAAAGCTCACCTGAAGAGAAATCATGCTTACGGTTTTTAACACTCTCAGATGCCGTGAGTGAGGGG
The DNA here is from genome assembly GCA_900303285.1 of Rhinella marina. Lineage (NCBI taxonomy): Eukaryota > Metazoa > Chordata > Amphibia > Anura > Bufonidae > Rhinella > Rhinella marina. The sequence goes on from ONZH01001050.1 coordinate 41,280, forward strand.
AACTCATTGCTATGAGGGGGCATGTGGCATGGTGCATCTGTTTTTCACTGAAGACTAATAGGAGATTCTTTGGAAATTAATTTTCAGCTATGCAGCGTCAGTGAATTATGGATGACAAACAGATGGTAAAAACATACACACGTACCAACCGCGGATCCTTCATAGACATCTTCACGGATAAAACACATAACCTTTTTTCATGGACTTGACACTGACAAGGAAATGTAAACGAGGCCTAAGGCTGAGTTCACACTTCAGTTATTTGGTCAGTTATTTCCATCAGTTATTGTGAGCCAAAACAAGGTGCAGGTCAGACAACACAGAACAGGAGGACATCTTTCTATTATACCTTATCTCTGTGTAGGCTTCACTACTGGTTTTGGCTCACAATAACTGACCAGATAACTGATGTGTGAATTCAGCCCAATCCTGCCATGTGTGATACTGTCCTCTGAGCTGTATATCTAATCCTACCATCTGTGCTACTGTATCTATGTAATTCTACCATGTGTCATAACAGCAAAAGTGTGTTCCACTGAGTACTAAACATGCCTGTCATGAAGGGGTTGAATAATTCTCAGACTACAGTATTGTTTTTTGCAAACAAATGAAAGTTTGTAAATTTTGCTAATAAATCTAATTTGCATTGAGGGTTCAATAATTTTAATTTCAACTGTATATCACAGAGCTCACCTTCTCTTCTTCTATGTTATTCTGCTCTCAGGTATCATAACAGAAATTAACTGGCAGGTTCATTTTGAAATTGCTTCATTTGCAATTATTTTTTTTCTCTTATTGCTCCAGAACATCTGAAATAACACACAGTTAGATTTCTTGATGCAGTTTTGATAAAAGGAGAGAATGTATAAAAGACAGATACAACTTCTCCTCTTATTTGAATTCACTCCTGATTTTGGCTTCCAAAACTGCATTAGGAAATATGATCATGTGGCCGTATCCTTACTAGGTGTATAGACAACAAACTATCCCCGTGCGTAACCTGATCCTGCAGTTATATTCAACTCCATCTGTTCCCTACTGCTGGCAAACCTGTATTTGGTAGATTAGCATTAAAGGGAACCTGTCATCACCTTTATGCTGCCCATACTAACGGCAGAGTAAAGTAGGCACAGGTGAGTTGACTTCAGCGGTCTGTCATAAGTTAAAGTAAGTGGTTGCCGAGAACCAACATCACAATCATTGAAGACTGGGCCTGGAAAAAAGTCATGGCCACCTGAGAAGAGTCCTGGTTATTCATGAATTCCTGCTCTCCCTGCTCACCTGCTGATGACTGACAGTCTTCTACCTAGTTTTCTCCCTTTCTCTCTAGGAGAGAACTGCCAATCATCAGCAGATGGGCGGGGAGAGCAGGAGATTAGGAATAACCATGACTCTTCTCAGGTAGATTTGACTCTTTTCAAGGCCTGTGCTGCAATGATTATGATGTTGGTTCTCGGCAACCACTTACTTTTAGCTCATGAGTGACACACCGCCGAAATCAGCATTTCTGTCACTAATTCATGCTGCCATCAGTGAGGTCAGCATAAAGTTGATGACAGTTTAAGTAGGACACAATAGAAGGAAGAAAAATGGCCACTATTTCAATTGTGAATGTAGAGATAGACAAATTTACAGAGTGAAAATGTCATTCCTATTCCTGGATATGTGTGAATTTCTTTAAAAAATCTGTTTAGTCTGATTTGTCAAAAAAAATTCCCTCTATCTAGAATAGAATATTACCAAAATACCAAAATTCTACTAAAAAATCAGTCTAATTTCGGTTCACTCGTCTCTAATCTAAACAGGAATAAAAAAGCACATAATCCTAGGAAAGAAAACTTACAGTTTAAAGCTATAGATGAAATTTGCATTAGGTACAGGATAGCAGCTCCTAGCAATGGCCTCCAGTCACTTCTGGTCTGATTCTGAAGATGCTGTTTTATAATGGTATATTCTGATGGGTATTTTTTGTCTTTGGAGATTTGAACTATAAAAGGAAATTGTGTCTATGGTATCATGAATTTTCATTTCATATTTTTTCTTAACCTGTAGACTACCAGAGCCATACATGCAGTAATTAAATAACTTAAAGGGGTTGTCTCACTTCAGCAAATAGCATTTATCAGATAGAGGAAGTTAATACAAGGCACTTACTAATGTATTGTTAATGTCCACATTGCCTCCTTTGCTGGTTGGATTCATTTTTCCATCTCACATATACACTACTTGTTTCCATGGTTACAACAACCGTGCAATCCATCAGTGGTGCACACTATAGGAAAAAGCACTAGCCTATGTGCAGTCTCATGGTCCCAACCACCAGAGAGACTTGCACTTTTCCTATAGTGTGCAAGCATGACCACCATTGATGGATTGCAGTGTGGTCGTAACCATAGAAATGAGCAGAGTATAATGTGAAAAATAAATCCAGCCAGCAAAGGAAGCAATATGGATAATCACAATACATTAGTAAGTGGCTTACATTAACTTCCTCTACATAACAAATGCTATTTTCTGAAGTGAGAAAAACCCTTTAAGTCCTATCAGGACTTGGACCTCAGAAGCCGGTGGACTAACACCTTAGGCTACTTTCACATTAGCGGCAGGCCTGATCCGGCAGGTGAAGGGTGCTGCCGGATCAGGCCTGCCGCAGCGACATGTGTGGAGCCGGAACCGCGCTCCGGCCCCACACATGTCACACAGTACATACATACACACACACAGACACACACACATATACACAGACAAATACACATACATACATACTTACATGCTCCCGGCAGGTCTTCAGAGCGACGGAGAAGCAGGACGGCTCGCACAGGTGACGATTCCCCACAGCACCCTCTGCTGGGCGCCTGGTGGAATCGTCACCTGTGTGCGCCGTCCTGTCCTTCCGACTCTCTGAAGACCTGCCGGGGATCATGTAAGTATGTATGTGTATTTGTATGTGTATATGTCTGTGTATGTTTATGTGTATGTCTATGTCTGTATGTGTCTATGTGTAGCTGGATCCGTCATGAACTCCATTGAAAGTCAATGTAGGGCGGATCCGGTTACCATTGTGGTCACACCAGACGGATCCACCCCCATTGACTTGCATTGGGGTCATTCCGGATCCGTCTTGGTGCGGATGCCTGGACCGGAGAGCAAACCGCAGCATTCTGCGGTTTGCTCTCCGGTCTGAAGACGGAACGGAATGCTTTCAGGAGCATTCCGTTGTCTTCAGTTCAGTTTTGTCCCCATTGACAATGAATGGGGACAAAACTGAAGCGTTTTATTCCGGTATTGAGCCCCTATGACGGAACTCAATACCGGAATTTTAAAACGCTAATGTGAAAGTAGCCTTAGATGCCACTGCATAAGGAGTTAAAGGGTTTAAGGGGTTTGTAGAAGGAGATGGTTCCTTTTCTTACTCCTTCGGCTCCCCACAATGCCTTTGCAGGGTATCAAAGGTTACTAAAGCTGCCTAAAGTCTTACACAGGCCTCGAAGACTATAAGGCCCAGCCCCTCATAGGCAACTGTCACTGTAGTACTGATAATAATGCAATAAAACACAGCATGTATTGCATTGGAAAAGGGATCAGATCCTTAAGCGTTGAAGTCCTAAAATAAAAAATTAAAAAGAAAAAGTTTTAAAAAAGGCGTTTCATTAAAAATAGTAATATCTAGTGTTTATATTTTTGCAAACTAGAAAAAAAAATAGACAATATATTACGTATTGATGTCTCCATAATGACTGGCTGTAAAAAAAATATCACATGATCTATCCCGTCAGGTGAACACCATTAAAAAAAAAAAAAATAATAGTAATAAAAATAAAACTGGTGCCAAAACAGCCATGTTTTGGTTACCTGACTAGAGATGAGTGAAATTTAGAAAATTTTGATTTGGCCGATTCGCTGAACTTCGACTGGAAATTTGATTTGTTACAAACCGATTTGTCATAATTCGTGATAAATCAGCTACACCCAGGCCACTCTGCCTAATCATATTTATCTCACTTGGTGGCCCAATCTTAGTGTGAAGGCTTGGAATGTAAAATGCAGGGAGAGTGCATGGCCAGGGGCGGACTGGGAACTTATTAAGTGGCCCTGGAAAAAAATATTACAAGTGGCCCTGTTTTGTAGGCAGGCCCAAATTGATGGAAGGCGGGGCCAGCAATATCATATTGTGGCACATTATAGCACCCCCAACATGGCCAAATACCTCAGTCCATCACAAAATACATCCCCAAAAACTTCCACTAGCCGGCCGTGAGGAGGGCCCAGCTGGCCCCCTGGGCATCGGCCCACCAGGAAATTTCCCTGTAAGGTCTATGACCAATCCACCCCTGCCATGTGCATTACACTCTAGTGCACCCACATTCATAGTTAATCTGTGTTGATGCAGGGCTGTTGTGCCAACACATAATAAAAGTCACATGGTGAGATGACACAACCCCTTTAATTACATATTACAGTTCAACAAAACAAGAAAACACTAAGGGGGTAAATACTTTTGCAAGGCACTGTAATCAAAGGGTGGCTTCACACACAGTGGGAAAGATTTACCTCAGTCACAAAGTGCATACTCAAGAGCACCTTGCGCTGAATGCTGCCCAAATAAGCATCCCTCTAAGACCTAAGCCCAGTAAGACCTCTCTGAGTAATTCAAAACCTTTAATTTACAACCTGGGGGCCTGGTCATACCTGTGCTGGGCCCCTGTTCACCACGAAATATACAGCATATCCTTCAAAGACCCCATTCTTGGTAGCTGTAGTGACAAACACTGGAAAAGTACCTTCAGAATAAAAAGAACAGGGACTGATCCTGCAGAACACTCCCCACCTATTTATACTATACTTTACATCCCCCCACCCAGTGTTTTACAAGTTCAGTCACTTACACGCCTTACCTTTTACTCCACAGGCTCGATGTTTTGGAGGACTGAAAATAGCAGCAATCCTGTCTGTGACAAAATTCAGAATCTGTATGGTGTAATAAAATATCGAAGACTCTACTGCAGTATTCATGTCTACGTAGATGAACACACCTTGCATTTTCCATTCTCCCCAGAGCACTTGCTTGAGTCCCTGCCCCTGTACCACCAGTTCAGGCCTATCTCTGGCAGAGACAACTTCAGTTTGCTGCATTACAGAAAAAGTTCCATATTGCTTCTCTTTTTCTCAGTTGATTGCTTCCTTCAGCCCCCGCTGTATAGTCAAGTCCAGTTTGTGCTTCAGCATATCTCCAGGACTTACTGCAATGGCTGATTTCTGAGGCCTGACACAAACTGATCCCTGAGCACAATGTCAGAATTTTGAAAATACAACATGATCCCTTATTCTTCTTTCCTCTGCAGTGATACCATCATTACCTGTTGTACATTCATTTTTGCAGCATTCCTTAGGAAGACAAGGTTCCATACATGTCTTCTGAGATCCCTAGACAGAGTTGATAAAATGTCTGCCTGTCCCTTACTGGTGGCAGCAACAATTTTCTTCTTGCCCCCAAAAGTGTGCTGAGGACCAATTCTGCATTTAGGGGTATCCTTTCCAGCTTCTTTTGACTTATTGTATTATATAAGTCAGATTATGAAGTTCTCAGGGCATTCTGACTCCACCAGCGCAATAGCATGCTGTGACCCGCACCTTACGTTTATATCCTGGAACAAGACTCATGTGGAGCATCTGTAGCATCAGATCTCTGCCTCTTCTTCCCCACCCAGCTTGAACATCACAGATCCAAACCTGCTTGAAGCCTGGCTGGAAAAAAATTGCCCTAAGGCATTGCATGTTGGGCACTAGGTGCCACCTAGGGATGAGCGAACCGAACCGTAACGAACCAGATTCGTTACGAACTTTCCCAAAAGTTCGGTTCGTCACCGAACCGAATTTTGACAAAGTTCGTAACGAATCTGGTTAAAATAACGGCGACGCAAAATATACGCATATTTATTGAGAATGTTCGCTAATGCGTACGTATTCCATTAAGTAGCGTACTTTTAACAACGCTACACTGTATGTTCGTTACTTAAATAGGAATGTTCGCAGACGCAGTATATGAGTACGCTAATGCTTACATATTCAGTTAAGTAGCGTACCTTTGACAACGCTAGACTGTATGTTCGTTACTTGTGTAGGAATGTTCGCGGACGCAGTGCATGCGTACGCTAATGCGTACATATTCATTTAGTTAAGTAGCGTACCTTTGACAATGCTAGACTGTATGTTCGTTATTTGTGCGGGAATGTTCGCATTAGCGTACGCATTAGTGTAGATTCTCAAATATGCGTAGATTTTGCGTCGCCGTTGTTGAAGTCACTTGGATTTTTTCGACTTTTTTCATTGTAATAGCAACTGCAAGTAAACGAAACTGTACCCTATCTGACTCCCATTATTGTAGAAGCAATTATTCAGCCGTTATAGCAAGGTTCGTTTTAGGTTCGGTTCGTACGAATCCGAACTTCAAGAAAGTTCGCCGAAGCGAACCGAACCGAACTTTTCAAAAGTTCGCTCATCCCTAGTGCCACCTAATCTGGATCTCAGATGGAAATGGCTAACACAGATGCCAAATGTTTATAAATGACCATAACGGATGCTGGAAATACAGAATCCATGTCTTTTTTATTTTTCTGTTCTTCTAATGGATCGTACATAGTAACATAGTTTATAAGACTGAAAAAAGACATCTGTCCATCCAGTTCAGCCTGTTATCCTGCAAGTTGATCCAGAGGAAGGCAAAAAAAACCCCTGTGAGGTAGAAGCCAATTTTATTCACTTCCTCATCATAGGAATAGAAAAATAAACGGTGATGTGAACCTGGCCTAAGACATAACTAAAATATGCATACATTAGTAGAAATGTCTGACAGGAAATATGTATATGGTTATAGAAGTATATACTATGCATGAATACAGAATACAGATAAAGAACTGAACTACAAATGATAAAAACAAATAAAGGCTACGGGCCCTGATTTATCACGCCTTCACCCCAGAATTCTGGCTTCAAAAAGTAGCAAAATAGGGATTTTGCCACTTTTTGCACTCATTTGCGCAAAAGGTTTGCAATCTTTTGCATTTTTACTGAACACCACTCACTCCAGCTTTGAAATATGAGTGGTAAAGTGGGTAGGGATAGTTATGTTAATGAGTTTCACTCCAGATTTATCATTAAGACTTTACAAAAAAAAAAGTTGCAGAAAAAGTTGCAATCCCACTCCAGTAGGAGGGCGTAGAAGGAAAACTGTTGTAGATTTTCCAGAAAAAAAAGTGTTAGGTTTAAAGATAAGACAAAACTTGTGCAAAACTTCAATTGCTCAGAATTTTGCATTTCTACAGTACTGACTCTAGTTTTGAAAAGTAGGTGGGGAAGAGGGTGTGGGTATCTGTGTTAAAGGATGTCACTCCATATTTATCATTGAGGCTTTTATAAAAAGTTGCAAAAAAAAGTCAGAAAGCCACTCCAGTACTAGGATGGTCCAGAAAACTGAAGTACCATTTTAGATTAATGTGTTAGGTTTAAAGATGAGCTAAATTTAATGCATGCTCTTTGATAAATTTGCCGCAAAACACACCAAAGCAGACTTAAAGAAAACTGACTTCAAATTTTATTTTTTTATAAATTCCCCCTCCCCCCAACAATATTATGTTTAGGCAAAAGCACATCAAATCATTATCTAGAAGGAAACATAGCCAAGATGGGGGTACAAAGAACACATTATCTACTTGAGCATGATAATTAATACAACTCTTTTCTAGTAGGGCTGCCATGTTGCAATGGATAGTGATCTACAGGCCCTCAGGCAGCACTGCATTAAAAACAGACATGAGTCTGTATGGGAAATCACTGCATGGGCTCAGGAACACTTCCTGAAATCATTGTCTGTGAACACAGTTTGCAGTTTCATTCACAAATGCAATTTAAAGAGGTATCATGCAAAGAAGCAGCCATATATTAACATGATCCAGAAACTCCACAGTCTTCTCTTGGTCGAAACTCCTTTAAAAAGGACTGAGGCAAAATGGAAAACTTTTCTGTGGTCCAATGAATCAAAATTTGAAATTCTTTATGTGAACCACAGAAGCCATGTCCAATATACTGAAGAGGAGAGGGACTATCAAATTTATTATCAGCAAACAGGCTACATCTCTGTTGGTATGGAGTTTTATTAGTGTTGAGTAGCTAGAATCCTACATCAGACAAGAATGGAACTAACATTCTCCTCCCAAAACTCTAGTAATTGGCCTCCTCACTTCCCAGAGGTTTGCAGATTGTTGTTAAAAGAAGAGGGGATGCTACACAATGGTAGACATGGTCCTGTCCTCAGAGGATGCTACACAATGGTAGACATGGTCCTGTCCTGTGAGGATGCTACACAATGGTAGACATGGTCCTGTCCCAAGAGGATGCTACACAATGGTAGACATGGCCCTGTCCTCAGAGGATGCTACACAATGGTAGACATGGTCCTGTCCTGAGAAGATGCTACACAATGGTAGACATGGCCCTGTCCTCAGAGGATACTACACAATGGTAGACATGGCCCTATCCTCAGAGGATACTACACAGTGGTAGACATGACCCTGTCCTGAGAAGATGCTACACAATGGTAGACATGGTCCTGTCCCGTGAGGATGCTACAGAATGGTAGACATGACCCTGTCCTGAGAGGATGCTACACAATGGTAGACATGGTCATGTCCCGTGAGAATGCTACACAATGGTAGACATGGTCCTGTCCCGTGAGGATGCTACACAATGGTAGACATGGCCCTGTCCTGAGAGGATGCTACACAATGGTAGACATTGCCCTGTCCTGAGAGGATGCTACACAATGGTAGACATGGCCCTGTCCCGAGAGGATGCTACACAATGGTAGACATTGCCCTGTCCTGAGAGGATGCTACACTGCAACCAACTGCAACCATCATTCATCTGTACCCGGACTGTAACTGGTAAGTCCATGCCTTTCTGTTGAGAAAAATACCTGTTTTTTGCCAGCCTATGTGTTTTCTATCAAGTCCTAAATGAGTATATTCTTTTCATGAATTGGTACAATGTCTCACTTTCAACATTTGTGTTCTATGATCTATTGTGAATAAAATATGGGTCTGTGAGATATGCAAATCATTGCCTTCTGCTTTTATTTACAGTTACCATATTTTTGGACTATAAGATCCACCAGACCATAAGATGTCCACAATTAGAAGAATAAAAATAGAAAGTACTGTTTTTACTCTATGTATCCTACGGGTGATATACAGTGATATGGTACAGACACAGTACAAATGTCAGTGCCTCATAACATTGTCAGCCATAATTCCCCTTGACTATGCCAGCCACAGTGCCTCATCCCTGACTATAGTAGCCACAGGTCCCTCTGACTCTGCCAGCACCAGAGCGGTATCATTAAGAGGGACTGCCTTGCTGCCTCATCTTACCCAGTTAGAAGCAGTAGTAGGAGTCTAGAGTTACTGCGCACAGCATGGGGCCCATGTCTACAAAGGTCCTGGCAGGGCAGACAGGGCACGCATTTACTATGCTGTGTGTACCAATGTGTGTATCATTTGCACATTGTACAGTCACACTTTACAGAAATATGTGTGTAAGATGTGATAGTTCAGTGAGCAGATAACACACAGATGATGAACAGAGCACAGTACGTACATGCTGTGTCCACTCAACTGCACTGCCTGGACTGGTCATGGAGAAGGAGGAGAAAAAATGTGTCTACTAGTCTGAAAAATTTACATTTTACTCAGCATCCTAACATTTTTGGAATTGGGCTTGTAGTTTGTTCACAAAAATGTCTGTTATTTTAAAAGTGGTCAGCCCTGAGACCAAGTATAGCCAGACATATCAAATTGTGGAGCCACTATCTGGTCTAGAGCTTCATGTTTCTTAGTTTAGTTACTGATCGAATAGCCCCCCAAACCTCTTTATTTCTCAGACTGTAAACCAAAGGATTCAACATCGGAACCAAAACCAGATAAAGCATTGATAGTAACATGTCCTGTTCTTTAGTATCTTCAGATTGAGGTTTTATGTACAAGAAAATACTGGGTCCGTAGAATAATATAACTGTGATGAGGTGGGAGGTGCAGCTGGTGAAGGCTTTCATACGTCCTGCTGAGGAACGGATCTTCAATATGGCGGAGAAGATAAAGATGTAAGAGATTATCATGAGCGTCAACTGTACAAAGCAAATAATGAAAACTTCAGTGAAAATAAAAACCTTCCTGCTTGAGATGTCTGTTGAGGAAAGAGAAATCACTGAGTTCAAATCACATAAAAAATTGCTGATATCATGTGAATAACAGAATTGTAGAATAGAGGTAAGCATTGTATGTGAGAATGAATTTAAAGTGGCAACTATCCATACAAAGGAGGCCATCGCAATGCACACGTTCTTCCTCATTATTGTGTAATATTGTAAGGGTTTACATATTGCCACATAACGATCATAAGCCATTGATGTCAGCGTGAAAATTTCACCATCAGCACATAAGATGAAGACAAATAGCTGCGCCATACAGCAAGGGAATGAGATCCTATGATCTTGTGTCAGCGTTATAATAAGAAGCTTAGGGATGCTGGACGTTATAGAGGTTACATCTACAATGGCGAGGTTACATAAGAAGAAATACATTGGGGTGTGTAATTTTGGTGCCATACACACAAGAAGGATAATTGTCAAATTGCCCAACATAGCCATCAGATAAATGATCAAAATCACCCAAAATAATTCAACTTGTGCTTGTAACGGCATAGAGAAGGCGACAATGTAAAAGTCATTCTCTGCACTTCCATTTGGACAGTCGTTCATCTTCACCTGGAAATAAACATGTTTTTGTTTTTTTTTGTATATTCCATAATGAAAATTACACAAAGTGTAACAACATAACATAAAATTAGTTCAAAGGCCGCTGTCTAAAAAAAAAAACCACCCATCAGGGATTTACCGTACACTTAACCTTAGTGTTGAAACTCATGAAACCTTAGGCCTCCTTACTTCTTATCTGAGTCCCTCAGTCCATTGTTCTCCGCTGTCTGTGGACTCATTCTGTAAACAGCAGATGCCAAATCCCTGGAAATTAAGATGGTGGTAGTCCCATGACCAGTCTGCTGTAAATGGTAGCTTGCCCAGAAACCAATGGATTACTACGCTTTAAGGGGTAATTCTTTTTTTTTTCCCAAAAAGAGGGTTAGATTGGCTGAAAACAATAAAGTCACACTCACCTCAAAGATTCCCAGCTTCTACTGTTCTGCCCATTCTCATGTCCCCTGATAGTCTTTACTTTTTGGTCCCACTTGACATAGAAAGGGAACCATTGTGGCCAGTGACTGGATCTCTGTCCACATTCATGTGTTGAGAGGTACTAGATAGTACACACTGGAGGACGATCTGGAAACCATCTGAATGGAAATGACAGGGAGGTAGTGAGTTATTGCTTCCCTTTTAAGCCATTCTGACCCTTTATTACATTTTTTTACTAGCCAAGCAATCCCTTTAAAATCTCATGAATAGGTTGTGGCCGGTCATACATTTCCCTATGCCAATTATTCTTTTCATTCTTAGGAATAGATGATTGATCACAGTACAGAGGCTAGGAGAACATGGTGAGCTCACCCAGGACCCTCATCAGAACAATATAATAGTTCATTAATTGGAGGCACAGAACCATGGGCTGAAGGACAGGGATCTATGCTGAGTGTGGGGGACATCATAGCAGGTAGTGTCCACCTTTTAGATGGTAAAATGATAACATGAAGCCTGATGAGAGTTGAAAAAATGCATCCCACAATGTCCTCAGAATCACTCAAATATTTTTCAGAATACACAATACAATATTTCAAATACTTACATAAAAAAGAAATGTGGCATGTTTTTCAATAATTTTTTTAAAATGAAAGTGTGTACGAATTCTTACTTAAGCCTCATTCACATGGCCCTTGCTCGGTCATGCCCGTATTGTGGCCCGCAAACAGAGGGTCTGCAATATACGGGTCCCGGCTGTTTGTATACCGCATCACGGATTGTTTCTGGGGGATTTCTCTCCATGCCTCGGAACCGCAAAAAAAACAGAACGTTTTCTATTTTTTTGTAGTGCGGACGGATCAAGGATCCATTGAAGTTGAAAGGGGCTGAATCTATCTGTGGCAGCCGCATGGATGGCGCCTGTGCATTGGGGACCGCAAATTGCGGTCCCCAATGCACAGAACTGCCGTGTGCATGAGGCCTTAATGGGATATGATATTCACTGGATAGACTTTTGCACCATGTAAGTTTATCTAACTCTATATTGGCAAGGAACATGGTCTTTCTATCTCAGTTTAACATAAATAGTTGCCATCATATGAGCAAAAGTGAGATTAAGGAAGAGTCATCTGTTACTTTTGACACCTACTTCATGCTTATATATCAAATTTATGTTCACAAGAAATAGAGGACAAATGAAAGGGAGTATGACAGTAGAATAAGACTACACAGGGTTTGTTTGTAATTTGTTACCATAGAGATATCTATGTGTATTCCTATTCTACAGTCATTACAGTTTTCCATCTGTTCTCTACCTATTACATATATATATTCAATGGACAAGCATGAAGTATAGTAGGTGACAAACTCAAGTAACTACTTCATCTAGATGGCTATTGTGCAGTTGAGATAGTGGAACTGTGCTTCATGCCATAGTAGAAATAGGAAAACCTACATAGTGAAAGGGTCGATTTAATATTACTTCCTTGTTCACAGGAAGTAATACACATATCCATTGTAAATATATAAACAGAGAACATCAAATCTATTACAGTAATTCTAGAGAAATAAACTTACAATTTAAAGTTGCTGATGAAATTTGCTTTCATTACAGGATACAGTAGCAGCACCTAGAAATGGCCTCCAGTCAGTTCTTGTCTGCTTTATAGCATTATAATCTGATGGGAATTTGTGCCTATTGAGATTTGAACTATAAGTATAATTAATTGTGTCTAAATAACTTGCGGTTTCTAGATGTTTTATATCTTATCTCTTCTTTAAAATGTTCTTTTTTGAGTTTAAGTGACGTTTAGTTGAAAAAATGTAATAAATAACAGAGAGAATGTGCCCAAAGTGACTACAGAATACACAGCTTTTCAGGGCAATTGGAGCATTTTCCATTCAGGTTGAATTTATGTTTATTCAAATTGGCCGACCAATCAAGTCTTATCGAATTGGAATCAAATTTAAGGAAATTTGCTCAGCACTACATTTTAAAATTGGGGAAATTAACATATGGTAGATCACTCTTGATACCAGCATCACTAAAAAGATATAGGGCGACATTGTCAGATTGTACCATTTTCAAGGATTGTTAGAAAGTTTAAATAGGTTTTCAGTAGAGATCAGTAGAGATGAGCAAATCAATTCTAAACGAATCATATTCATTATGAATTTCACAACAACTTACCTCTAAGCAAATCCAAAGTTTTTTGATTTGTTTCGGATAAAAACAGAGGTGAAAACCCTGAACATTTTACAGTAATAATGTCATTATTATACCTGTGCTATTAAACGTGTTGAATCATTGCAAAAGCTAATGCCAAGCAATTGAACATTTTTTTCTTCTAAAAACCATTGTAGTGCATTGTACCCGAGCTATTAAATGTGTTGCATATAGAGATGAGCGAGCATACTCGTCCGAGCTTGGTACTCGTTCGAGTATTAGGGTACTCGTAAGTACTCGCAGCTCGGACGAGTATCTCGCCATACTCGAGGAAATGGCAACTTCCGCATCGTGCTTTTTTGGCGCCTAAAAACACAGCCAATCACAAGCCAGGAGACTCTGCGTACCACCCAGCATCATGTGGGGCCCTTACATGTCGATAGCAGGGGTTGGCTGGCCTGATCAGGTGACCCAGGAATATACTAGTGACTGGCCGCTGTGCTCGTCTCAGATGCTGTCTGGATGTCGTTAGGGATAGAGCTGCTGCCTTTCAGGGACAGTGTTAGGGCCTGCATTTAGTTGTCTGTTAGGCAGGGATCACCCACAAAGAACCCAACAGCCCTTCTAAGGGCTAGAAGACATTTTATTTTATTTTTTTGTCACTTGGCTGGCTGGCACTAGTAGTGCAGCTATCACCATATCTAACCCTGTTTTTTTTTTATTGTTCTTTCTCAGTGATACAAATCCATTGCACACAGCACTGTGGAACCATTCTGTGTGTCACAGTTCAGCACTGACTCACTCCAATCCATATATACTGTCCAGGTGACACTTTCTGTACGTCACACAATACAACCAAGTCATTTGCTACCAATATCATCTACAGCTTGATCCAGGAAACTCTCTGTGCGACATTTGTCTGGGTCGCAGACTAAATAGTCACCGATAACAGGGTGTCAGTGAGTTCTACCATAGTTCTTGCACGTCACGTTCCCAAAAAAACAAAATATAAAAAAAAAAAATTATTTTTTCAGTTGTTTTAGCTCAGTAATACAAATCCATTTTACTCAGCTGCGTGTAACCTTTCTGTGTGTCACAGTTCAGCACATTCGCTCCAATCCGTATATACTGTCCAGGTGACACTTTCTGTACGTCACACAATACAACCAAGTCATTTGCTACCAATATCATCTACAGCTTGATCCAGAAAACTCTCTGTGCGACATTTCTCTGGGTCGCAGACTAAATAGCCACCGTTAACAGGGTGTCAGTCAGCCCTACCATAGTTCCTGCACGTTACGTTCCCAAAAAAACAAAATTGTAAAAAAAATATAAAAAAACAAATATAAAAAAAAAATATTTTTCAGTTGTTTTAGCTCAGTGATACAAATCCATTTTACTCGGCTTTGTGTAACCTTTCTGTGTGTCACAGTTCAGCACATTCGCTCCCATCCGTATATACTGTCCAGGTGACACTTTCTGTACGTCACACAATACAACCAAGTCATTTGCTACCAATATCATCTACCGCTTGATCCAGAAAACTCTCTGTGCGACATTTGTCTGGGTCGCAGACTAAATAGTCACCGATAACAGGGTGTCAGTGAGTTCTACCATAGTTCTTGCACGTCACGTTCCCAAAAAAACAAAATATAAAAAAAAAAAATTATTTTTTCAGTTTTTTTAGCTCAGTAATACAAATCCATTTTACTCAGCTTTGTGTAACCTTTCTGTGTGTCACAGTTCAGCACATTCGCTCCCATCCGTATATACTGTCCAGGTGACACTTTCTGTACGTCACACAATACAACCAAGTCATTTGCTACCAATATCATCTACAGCTTGATCCAGAAAACTCTCTGTGCAACATTTCTCTGGGTCGCAGACTAAATAGCCACCGTTAACAGGGTGTCAGTCAGTCCTACCATAGTTCCTGCACGTTACGTTCCCAAAAAAACAAAATTGTAAAAAAAAATATAAAAAAAAATATATAAAAAAAAAAAATAATTTTTTTCAGTTGTTTTAGCTCAGTGATACAAATCCATTTTACTCAGCTGCGTGTAACCTTTCTGTGTGTCACAGTTCAGCACATTAGCTCCCATCCGTATATACTGTCCAGGTGAAACTTTCTGTACGTCACACAATACAACCAAGTCATTTGCTACCAATATCATCTACCGCTCGATCCAGAAAATTCTCTGTGCGACATTTGTCTGGGTCGCAGACTAAATAGCCACCGTTAACAGGGTGTCAGTCAGTTCTACCATAGTTCCTGCACGTCATGTTCCCAAAAAAACAAAATATAAAAAAAATAAAATAATTTTTTCAGTTGTTTTAGTTCAGTGATACAAATCCATTTTACTTAGCTGTGTGTAACCTTTCTGTGTGTCACAGTTCAGCACACTCGCTCCAATCCGTATAATCTGTCCAGGTGACACTTTCTGTACGTCACTTAATTCTACCGGACTTAATTTTTTATTTTTTTTTTATCATACACCTATATACAAAAAATGTTGAACCCCAGGGCTAAGGGTCAAGGGCGAGGGCGTGGGCGTGGGCATTCAATTACTGCAGGGGGCAGAGGCCGTGGTCCTGGGCAGGGTGAGACAGTACCCGCTGATGAGGGAGCAGGGGAATTCCGCAGAGCTACACTCCCTAGCTTCATGTCTCAACTTACAGGGACACGTGGTAGAGGACTGTTGAAACCACAACAATGCGAACAGCTGATCTCGTGGATTGCGGACAATGCTTCAAGTAATTTGTCCACCAGTCAGTCTTCCACGCAGTCCACCCACGTTACCCAAGGGAGCACTCCTCTAGCTCCTCCACCTCAACCTCCTTCCCCCCAGTCTGCCCCCTCCCAGGAAAATTGGAATGCGATCCGGCATACTCTGAGGAACTGTTTTCTGGACCCTTCCCAGAGTCACAAAACACTTCTCAGGTTGCTGCTGACCTCGTTCCCGATGCCCAAGTTTTCCAACTGTCGCAGTCTGTGGGTGATGATGATGATGATGACAATGTTGAGTTAGTGGAAGAAGTTTGTAAAGAGGTGTCGGACGATGAGGAGACACGGTTGTCAGACAGTGGTGAAGTTGTTGTTAGGGGAGGAATTCCGAGGGGGGAGCAGACTGAGGAATCGGAGGATGACGAGGTGACTGACCCAAGCTGGGTTGATATGCCGAGTGAAGACAGTGCTTCTGAGGCAGAGGCGAGTGCTGCACCAGAACAGGTTGTAAGACGCAGTGGTGTGGCCAGAGGGAGAAGCAGGGCCAGAGCTGGTGCATCAGCAGCAACTGTTTCACGTAGGGAAGCTCCCGTGGCGAGGCCTAGATGTTCGCAAGTCTGGAGGTTCTTTAAAGAAAGTGAGGATGACCGACGGACTGTGGTGTGCAACCTGTGCCACACCAGGATCAGCAGGGGTGCCACCACTACTAGCCTAACCACCACCAGCATGCGCAGGCATATGTGCTAAACACCCCACTCAATGGAACCAGGGCCGTTCACCACCCCCTGCGGGTCACACCACTGCTCCTTCCCCTGTGTCACTCGCTGCCTCTGCTAGTCAACCCCCTGCCCAGGACCCCGGCACGAGCGCCTCCCGCCGGAAAACCACACCTTCGCCTCCACGATCCTCCACAGTGTCCACCAATGTGTCCCAGCGCAGCGTTCAGCTGTCTTTACAGCAGACGCTGGAGCGCAAGAGGAAATACAGTTCCACCCACCCACATGCCCAAGCCCTCAACGTCCACATCTCCAAATTGCTTAGCCTGGAGATGCTGCCCTATAGGCTGGTAGAGACCGAGGCCTTTCGAAATCTCATGGCGGTGGCTGCCCCTCGGTATTCCGTCCCCAGCCGCCACTATTTTTCCCGATGTGCCGTCCCAGCCCTACACCAGCACGTGTCACAGAACATCATCCGTGCCCTGACCAACGCTGTTTCTGAGAAGGTCCACCTAACCACGGACACGTGGACAAGTGCTGCCGGGCAGGGACTGTACTGCCCACACCGAGGATTGCGGGGCCTACCTCGGTCACGGTCTCTCAAACGTACTATGCCTCCTCCTCCGAACCCTCCTCCTCTTCCTCCTCCACCGAATTACCATCCGTGGGCACGGCGCCTTCAGTCAGTAGCTCTAGGCGCAGCAGCAGTGCCGTGGGTAAGCGCCAGCAGGCGGTGCTCAAACTGCTGAGCTTAGGTGACAAAAGGCACACCGCCCAAGAGCTGTTACAGGGCATCACGGCGCAGACCGATGTGTGGCTGGCACCGCTGAACCTCAAGCAAGGCATGGTTGTGTGTGACAACGGGCGTAACCTGGTGGCGGCTCTGCAACTCGGCAGACTGACACATGTGCCATGCCTGGCCCACGTGTTCAATCTTATAGTTCAGCGGTTCCTCAAGACATACCCCAATCTGTCTGATTTGCTCACCAAGGTGCGCCCGCATCTGTGCGCATTTCCGCAAGTCTAGCACAGATGCTGC